>JABASH010003876.1:0-15362 GCA_019776445.1 Tomocerus maximus | reverse complement strand
GTTGTGTTGACAAAGATGTAGGAGCAGAAGAGAGATTTAGATATTTGTCATAAATTTTATCATCAGGAAGTTCAGCATCATTTTCATTGTTGGGGTTGTATACAAGATGCATTGTACAAGATGCCAGAATATTTTTATTGCCTGAATTGTAAAACTGTGTTATTCAATTATTTCAGGTTAAAATTGTCTAGAGCAGTAATTTGGCATAATGAAAAAATTCATTTAATAATAATATGTAGTAGAGCCACTGAGTGTGATTGGAGAAGGTAAACATCAATTTTTTGATGAATTCAAACTTTTATCATGTATAAAAGATAAGGAGTGTAATATTGATTTCAATATGCAAGATAATTGAATTGTCTAAATATAAGTTATGACAGGACCATATCTACAAGAAACTAATTATGAAACACCTACTTAGAACAATGCATGTACTTACGTTCACAACATTAAAGTCCGTAGTAGTTGTCAATTGTAACGATATTGGCTGTGGAAATGAGACTGATAGTGAATGGACATTTTCCACCGTTAGTTACGGTTAATGTATACGAAGTCTGCATGATTAGCTAATATTTTGGTTTGCGAAGTGTGCTAAATGAAAAAGATGAATGAATGGATATGACCAGAATAAGAGGATCAGGAATAGAATAATAGGCAGAACAGAGTAGTGTAGTAGTATAGGGAGATTGGATGGATAGACAATAGTGGCGATAGTTAGTAGAGAGTTGAATTGAATGATGTAAATAGTTTTGGGTCTGTTGATGTTTTGTGAGAAATGCTCCCCATTTCCCCATTTACATTATCTTTGGCTTAGTTCTGACTCTGTAGCTCACCTGTCATAAGCAGACAAGATAAATAGGATTTCGGCTGTTTTTTGTTTCTGCAAGTCATATTACATCACATTAAGAGGAGATGCGTGAGGATTTCCAGCGAAATGGATGGACACGGTAGGGGAGCACCCCCTCCCAAAGCGAATAAAATCAAGAACAGGAAGGAGTGTATGGAGGGACATTCTCTCTGAACCAAGTCAACCGAATGCTGTACTGTTACTCACTTACTCCTTATTAGTCCTGCATTACGAAGACGGAGGAAGTAAAGGATGTCCAAGACGTGGAGAGGAGAGTTGGTTAATGTTGATCGTAGTTAATAATTCACCATAGTCGTGGAGATATAGGTGCCTGATGCTTGAATTGAATCGGCTGGAGTGGAGCCCTTATGATCTCTCTTTTCACTTGAGCTGAACAAATGTATAGAAATGAATTTGGACAGCCTGTTTAGCTCTCATTTGACCGACCGCATTTTTTCCTCGAGCTCCATGCTTGATAACACCAACTACTGTGCAGAGGATTTCAGTGCGAATCTTTCCTGAACAGTGCCATGCGGGGGGGTGACCCCCCACATTCGTTCTTTTGATATAACAAAAAAAAGCCACGCTGCGATAATAGCTTAGCAGATAGACAGGGGGTCCTTCAATCCCCATATATAGCCACAGTCTCACTCACAAAAACTGCAAACTTGCCCAACACTTCGTCCTGATCATTCCTTCCTACAGAATCGTCCTCTCCAACAATTCACATGACTAGACGACGAGACGAGTCCAAGAGACGCAAACCAGACAGATCAGCCACAATCTTACTCTGACTCTCCAACCACTTACACACACTACTCATTTCCCTCCGAAAATTATCACTCCTTGCAATTTCATCTCCGATCTCCGATGTCAACTCCTAGCCCTTCCATACAATCTGCAAATACATACTTAATTAGCCCATCTCCCGTTTGCATGTCCCAACAACTCTACTCAGTCATGTTCCAAAGTGTCAAGTGAGCCAGTGCTGACATGTGTGACAACGACAACCCGGATTCTAACTCCGCTAATGAGCAACACTCTTGCAAATACTACAGTGTCATCTCTCTCCCAATAATCGGACATAGGTACTCCACTTTCATTGTAGGTTTCTTTTTGTAGTGTCCAGTGCTGGAGTACTATTAAGTAGAACCGTGTCTCTATCTCTCCAGCCAACTTTGCAAAAAGAGAAGCCGCTGGCCAGGGTGGCTCTCGTTTGTATTCCTCGACCGTACAATGCAAGGACACAACTATAAAGCAGAGAGGTAAGGAATAGCGTGTATTGAGATGGAAGATAAACTCTGAAGACCGTATGTTTCTATGCTTGTTTTCTAAAGTACCTTCGAACTAGACAGGACAGTCCCTCTGGGTGACAGCAATCATGTCAATGTCAAGTCTAATAGCAACAGTGTTCTCCACTACCCACACCAATATCTCTCTCGTGAACTCATTCATTTTCTGTGATAAAATCGTGTCATTTATACATTTTTAGTTCACATCTTCCCTAAATCCGAGGATAACAATCGTGGAAGACTGATTCTAGTATAGTTAAGCATTAGTGATGTGATGTGACTAAAGTGTTTACAGTATATGTACTTACCCATTAGTGTTACTTAATGTATCAAATCATTTTATTCCTTGTAAGTTGTTACTTGAGTGTGAATGTGAAATGGAAATAAACCAAAGCTATTATTATGTATACGTAACCTAATGTGCGGCTACTTCTAATCTTTTCTGTACTTTTCACTCCACTGCTTATTAATTATATATTATGATTCGGCTGCCATTCTCGTAGTACAAAGACGTGTATTTCATCAACGAGTTATACATAGAACTTGATAAAACTTGTGTAATTACTTATGTACCTATAGCTGTTGTATGTAGCCATATCACAAATTACTAACTATCAATTAACTCGGACAGGATAGCGGCTTTACAAGTTGACCATGCTGCATAGACACATTTAGCCTTCTAGTTTTTGTTTCGCGGATAATATCAAAGTGGCAAACACTGTATTAGGATATGAACTCTCTGAGAAAATATTATTAACTCAGGTATGTAGTACAATCTGCTGTGGAGTGGAATACTCATTATAATTATAGTATATGTAACAGATGCATAGCCAGATAACTACGATAATAGTCATTCAAATATATACACAAAGGAATGCGAATGCAAAGCGAAGGTTTTTTAAGCATGACTTACTTCTTATTGCTTTATTACCACTAGAGATAGAAGATTGGGTACCTACTCTGTGATACAGAACCTATTAATAATTAGTTAGTCAACAAAGCTGACTAGCTAAAGGACACGGCGAACCGATAAATCAGGTTGCCGTCCTATTTATAATAATTAACATATCTGCTCTGGTATGTTCAAACAGCTAGGCTGCTAGAAAACGTGTGTATTTTTACTAGTACAACAATAAGTGGGAGCTCAGGTTGACTTACTAGATTTAATTCAGGTATCAGGTTCTAGTTGAACCGGTTATTGCACGCAGATGTGAAGAAAGTAAAAGCGCTTACAAATCCTAGTTCCTTTTACGCTTACTAAATTGCTATTTAGTAACTTTACCTCGTATTCTAGAACAAGATCTCTTCGTAGGTACTTACTACTGCTAGAAACATCAAGTGTCTATACGCAAACTACTAAAATAAAATAGTAGCTGGTAGTCCCACTAAATAATTCATTAGAAGGATAATTGCATGAAATAGATAACCTTCCAATTAATTCAATGCAAAGTGGCAGCGTATATACAAGTTTAATCTGATAAGTAGCCATATGATAGGATGGAGCGATTCCCAATGGTAAATATCAAATGCGTCCCTGAGGGCATTTTGTATTTATTGGTATTGAGCTCCTCTGGTGTACAGAAAGGGGCGACAGTTCGCATCTCACAAATCAAATGGTAATAGAGAACAAACGAGCCGTATAGTAGTGAGCGTAGATCCTGCATAAACAATAGCTCCCAGCCATCCTCCCTCATTACTATTGGCAGTAAAGCATCCTAACGTGCAATTAAAATTGCCATTAGGCTCCTCAAGAATAACAAAGTCTATCTTTAGTTAATATGTGGGAGTAGTAAGACATTAATGGAATTAGACATTTATTTTCTCGCTTAATGTATAGCTCAATAGATGCACACAAGGATCAATTGTTAGAAATGGGAGTTCTTCTGGCTCGGCTCTCGTCCGCTTTTTTCTCTAATAATGTAGTGTAATGTTGAGTTGTTGCTAAAACGAAGGAGCTAAAGAGGAAGGTGGGTAAGGCTTGGGCAACGCAGAGCCAGACCTGGCACGGCAGCGGTTGGTTATTAGATAAATTATAGGTTTTCTAGTGTTTGCTTAACACTCACGGCTTAAATAGGGTTTCAGTGTATCCAGGCACGCCCTTAAGGGCTATTAACAATATACATTACACAGACCCTCTCCTACTCTCACCACATTGCCAACCTACTCCATTTACTAACTCATCTATTTACTCCATCCATTTCTATATCTCTTTACACTCAGATGTTGTCAACTGCCAATATTTACCTTTCGGATTCTATTAGGCTCATCTGTCAAACCACAACAATTGTTGTTGATACTATGTATTGATATCTAAGTGAAATTTACTTGAAGCTACTCCAAATTATTTGACTGTTTATGATCCCACAATACAATACTGTTGTACATTCCTAATTCCTCTTCACTCAAGTTAGATTGTATTTGGAACAACATTGTTGATAACATAGTTCAATTATTAGTCAATTTATAAAAAATGTAAATATTTTCTGGATTATCTAACGGAAAATATGGGGGGGGGGATAAAGCTGGTAGTAAGCTATAAAGTATTAAATATAGGTAAGTTGACTGAGTGACTGAGTGAGCTGATTGTATTTATGTACGAGGTAAAGAAAGGAAGAGAGAATACATCGTTTTTCATACAGCCTTCAGTTCGGACAGGCAAAGATTATTATTCTTCGGGATATAGCTTTGGGATGACAGTAAAGAACCACCAAAAAATTAAAGACCTCCTACTGACTTGTTTTATCCTCTTGAGTTAACTTAACTTCACTTTCTTATTGCTCTTCTGTTCTACTATCCTCTCTATTCACACACTGTTTACGACCATCTCTAAGCACTTGTGCCCTATTGTGCATTCAATATAGTAACTCATAAGTGCACACAATGCACATGTATTTTCCGTCTTAACATTTGTATTGTGAGTTGACCTGGAGTATCATGTCCTGTTCGGACTATACGTAAACTATCCTCCTTAAGTAATAGTTTACTTCGAATATCCCATTTTATCTTTGTGATATGCGTGTGAAAAAATCCTAATTGAGAGTCAAATTCTGTACGAAGTGAACAATAGAGCTAGCATTCTGAAATATTTATTCTTTTCCCATGTATTAATCAATCTAGGTAGCTATTTAGTGGCTATTACTTGCAACGGACGAATTTAATTGTATTGGATCGTATTAAAAAATTACGCAGAACACGTTTGGATATTTTAATCGAAATAACTCAACAGGATGTTACGTAATTACGGGATAGATTCATTAACAGTTGAAGAAAAGCATTTCACAGAGAAAACGGAAATGAGACGCTTAACTGGACTAATTACAAGTGAAATGTTGCATAACACTATCTAATAAGTCGTAAAAAGCAAAACGGTGACATTCTACCTTGATGTTTATCATGAGGAGAAAAAAAATCTCTCTAACCCTTTTCTTCGTGATACAATCAAAAGATCTTATATAATTTCCTTTTCCTTCACCTTCCTCGTTTGCCTTGTCCGAAAGGATTGGTTTTCGTTCCAATGCTTTTCTCATGGGATATGATGTGATGGCTTCTTCGTCTGAGCGCACCGCGCCTACATTCTTCTAATCCCTGTGTCAGTGTCACCAATTGACATTAAAGCTGCGACAATGACTTGACAAGTCACACTAAAGTGCAGGCTCACTTCACTCAACGCCCGTAACATAATAAACGTCCTAACTATTGTTCCCTTCAATGTACTTTAAAGACTATTGTTTGAATATTGATTATCAAATGTAATGAACTCTTTCTTATGCAAAAGTTTGAATTGACAACATAAAGTCCTAGTTTGCCTCTTAACAGAGTGAAAATTGTCTACAAAACACACTAGTTAAAGTTAAAACTACAATATTTAGTCAGTCTTTTTGTTGTATTTACTGTGTCACTTGTTCATCATATTTTATGCGTATTTTAATGCACACACAAAAGACAATGTTCAAATAAATACCCGCTTTGTAGTTATTTCATTCGAAAAATTTTGTGAAATTTCATAAAACAGATATAAGTCATTTGTATTATGGTTAGGTATCTACTACTAAAAGCATTCGTGTATTTTCCTCTGTCGAAATTGCTTATTCAGGTACCAGTACCTAATTATCTTTCCTGAAATGCAATCATTTGCATTGAAATGATGTGAAGTCATGTATTCTACTCCTACTCATCGGTTACTTTTAAATGAACCTTATTAGAGTGTGAGAACTTTGTGTAGGAAAGGTGCATTAGTCTTTAGAGTTGAGAAAAGCTAGGAATAGTAAGAATCTATATTGGAATTCATAAATAATGACAAATTATCTTTGGTGTGTCATAGAAAATAGGTAAAAATAGTATCCAGTGGAGAGAAATTATTGTCGATACGAAGTTTCAAGCAGAGCAGAGAATGATTTGTTGGCGATGGATAAAAGAAAGTGTGTTTTTAAGATTGGAGCATTTCACCAAGAGGATTAATTGACTTTGTGATTTTTGACAGTTCAGTTCAAAAAGGTAAAGACGTAGTAAGTAACGTTCGCGTACTTACGACGGAGAATGATATTAGGAAATCGAAAACAAAACAAAGATCATATATACTTACACGATATATCTAAGTCAAACAGAAATAGGATTTAAAGGTATACTTTCAAGAGTGCAGGCCAAGAGATAGAAAATAAGTAAAAGACTGTTGTGTGTGAATTGTTTTCCTTTGCGATCGTTTGGTTTCTCGTTGATTCGTATGATAGTTTGAGAAGGACTCACATGGAGTTTGGAATTCGGAGATGAAATGAGAAAATTCCAGGATCCAATAAAATCATATATCCTTATGGAATGGAGAAGAGGAGAGAAGACAGTGAGCAGAGTTGAGCAGAGCACACCTGATTTAATATATAAAAAAGATTATAAATGCATGGAAAATACATAGCAGGGAGTCCCCAAATCAAAATTTTATCATATCCTGCTGAGCCAGAACAATTCAAAGGAACAAAACCTGATCCATATATTCTGCATCACCACCATACGAACTACGAACACCAAGAACCAACATCACAGACAAACTCTGAAAGTCAAAACAAAACAATTCTCATCTGTGCCTACTAACTCTAGCTCTACATTACTTTAATACTCTTACTATTATCCTCTAATGCAGGGATATTACCTACGTACACGTAACTAATGCTCATTACATTATCTGTGCACACACGCATATGGAATACAATAAAAAGGAGTCATAGCGTTTAAACTTAAACTCACATTAGCTAACATCACATAAACGATAATAAACTTGAGTTAAAGGACACACTCTATGTACTGCAGTAACGGAGAGAAAACCCAAATAACCCTTTTCTCCCTGGGATTTTTATCTGGAGATTTGAACAGAGTTTCTGTCGCTCCATGACTATGACATTTATTTTTACAGCGGAATATCTACCCCTGGATTTTACCTACATCCTACACAGAAAATATCGGGCCGGCTCCGTAAAAAAGTTCTCTTGTTCTTATCTCCAGCTAAAAGAGACAGACACACGGTGTTTTTACCACTTTACACAACTATAGCTACATAAATAGTACCAGGGTGTACCAGGCGCATTCAAAAGCCACACAGGTAAGGTAGCTATAGATAAGTTCACATTAAGGGTTGGCTACACTGTTCATGTGCATTGTCATAAGGTTCCATTTCCTATTGTAGGAGTAATTCCCGAACCTAACTTGCTTATTGTACATAACAGCCTTTTGTATTAAAGCGACCTGGAAGCACATTTACCATTTATCATTTGCCGAGGCTTGTTTTTGACATAAAATTCATGTTTACTTTTCATATTTACGTATATGTAGATACCATCGCTTTTACAGCTTTTCATATCCTTTGACATAAAATGAAATTCACATGAAAGATGTGACATGATATTGGGACATTATCTCTGTGTGTATGATGGACGGACTGTATGTAGGAGCAGCTCAAGCAAGAACAACTATACAACAAATTATATTTGGGTAACAATAACTAAACTCTAGCTACCTGACAAAGTCCAAGATGAAAAAGTAGCAGACGGAGATGAAATCGTTGCAGCTACACACACCAAGGCTTTTTATTAATCTACTAAATACAACGTTCGTTAAAGTAGAATATTCCATTAAGTTTTTGCTGGTCGAGTTGAGTCAGATCAGAAATAACCTTCTGTTGATATATAGAGAAATTAAATGAGTTGGTCTACGTAGAGCTACTTTTCTCTATACATTTATGGACTTGTGCAAGTAATAACTCGTCAAATCCTCATTGCATTTGCCTATCGCATCTCATCAGAGAATACCTATTATTATTAATAAACCCTTTTATATAAGAGATGGGACAAGTTACATGTTTATATAGGAACTACATACACATTTCATTCTATTATGCTACAAGTCTTTGAGTGTGGAAGTGGATTCTCCACCATATACTAAGTTCACTACGTAAAATAGTTAACTATGAAGGTAAAAGTTAAGGCAAGTCATTTACTTTACTGGGATGGCATATGAATTATGCGTGTTGCGTGATCTTCTCCTTTTTTCTTAGCTCAGCCAATAAGATGTGAACATAAATAACTCTTCCATTTTGAATATCAAAAATTTTTTATCCCACCTGCTCACAACACAACAGAACTGACTGAACACATGGATTCTCTCTCGCTCCATACCTAACCTACCTATTTACTATAACATATCTATCTATAAAAGTTCACATGCATATCGTGCTGTGTTGTGTCTGTTCATTTCTCTGCCAGCTATTAAATAGACTGGATCCTTTGCTGGACGAGTCCAAACCAAACTCGATATAATACAAAGATTAAGCAAACCTTGTTTATTAACACCATATTATAGTTAATAGTAAACAGGACCTGGTATATATGTCATATCTTTATGCATATTTATATGTCAGAATGAAATAGAGAACCACTTCTACTCAAAAAACTTTATAGTTAATAGTAAACAGGACCTGGTATATATGTCATATCTTTATGCATATTTATATGTCAGAATGAAATAGAGAACCACTTTGACTCAAAAAACTTTGTGTAAAGGTGCCTACGTACTATTTCCTATAAAACTATAGCACTTTCATCGATCTACTCTTTATAACTTAATATATAACGTCCGTTCTGTGATGTAGATTCGCATGGCATTGCCCTTCCCTCTCAATATATTCCATTAAAATGGGAACGTAGTAGCGTCTGTCCAGTGAAAATTCAAATGAAATTTCAACCCGCCCTGGGGAACTCCTTCTCTCATGTCTTGTCACTCAATATTTCATTTATCTTGAGTTTGATGACTGGCTAACACTTGTTTTACACACAAACAATAAAGGAAATAAGTAGGACGGGCATTTCCATATGAAACAATGTAAATAAAAGCTGAATAAATATTCCTTCATTACGAAACTACTACGTAACATTCCTAATTACTGAATGCTGAAAAGGATTCTATAGGAATTGCAATTATCTTTGTCAGGCAGGCATACCCTAAATATGTGTGGTTGCCTCTATTTACTAGAAATATTATGTAGCTACCACCAACCCCCATGCAACGTGTGGCTTCATTAAATTCAAATGAAGAATGTCTTTTCAGCTGAGTTACTAAGTCAGCATATTAGAAATGTATTAGATTGGTGTTGGCTTAGGTTTGACATCATTTCTTCTGTCAGGCTGACGAAAAGGCAACTCATTTGCTAATGTATGGCATATGCATAATATAAATACATAACACGAGAATATCTGTATAGTAGTATCTCAACAGAAGTAGCAGTAGCTACTTGGGCTAATAAAGGCAACGTCAAACTATTGAAATCGTACATGTGGATTAATTATAGGTTTGACCTTACAGTTAGTTGTGTTACGTCATTTCAGTTGGAATTGTACAAACATGGCATTGCCACATTATGTATCCCTTGGTTTATTTAGTTCGGCTTCCTCTGAGTGACAGACACTTGGAAGTAGAATATACTTAAAAGGATGTGATTTTACAGCCAAGGAAAATGGCATTCTGCCTGGTTTAACTGTACTCATTTAAAATTCGGCGAATTGCAAGCGAGAGAAACACTTGCAGGATATTTATGTATTAGATTTGCATATCTGAGTAGGAAAGGTATCTGTAAATTAACAATTATTATTATGAAACGCTAAGTATGAAGGACACTTTGATGGATGTTGAGTAAAGTGCACATGGTAAGTACTACTTTTATAATTAACTTATGGCACAGAAGGACAACTCCTGGCATGGAATCCTAAATCTAAATTCAACTCAGTCAACTCAGCGGAATGCAATTACAATTACGAACAAGGATGTAAAAATTATATCGTCTACTTCAGCCATGTAGTATGATGTTAAGGATATTATGCTACATTTTCCTCGGATGACAAACATAAGTCCAAGAACAGAAAATACAACATTGTCACAAGTAAATAAATATAATCCATTTCTATGTATTTTCTCGTATGTAAAAGAACAGAATGGAAGACAAGGCGAAGGGTTGATGAGCAAGAGGGTTCTTCTCCAAGTCAGCTACTTGATGCTCTGCTGTCCTGATTAAAAAATAAGCCGTCAACTTGATATCAAGTTCGTTAAGCGATTTTTTCCACAATATTTAATAATTAGCGAGTTGAAAAGGATTCTAAATTAGCTCATTTGACAAGTCATTAGCCCCGGACAAAAAAGGATATGGACGTGCTTTCTTACACATTGATTTCGGCAGGTCACCATCAAGAAAATAGAAGGATTATCGAACAATATCAACGGTCCGGGCCTGCCAACACAAAAAATCAACGAAAAAGCTTTCTGTTCTATTACCATTGTATTCCGAGTCGAGTCGAGGGTTCCCTTCTTTTTATTCTTCATTATCAAAGCCGTAGGGCTCGTGGATTAAATCTTAGGAGCATTACAACAGAATAGAGCACTATTCACCGATTACATATCAAATCTGCCATACTACCCCATATAACACTAAACCTTTAAAATCCATACAATTACCTATTACATAGCACAGAGATCCAGTAATTACCATTTACAGATACCATACTACCAATTTACTAGCGATCATATTATATAAAGTTATCTTAAGACCTATCAGATGCATTTACATTCTCTCTACATCTATTTATAGAGTACCTACTTACTAGCTACTAAGTCTGGACAAGTATTTTCAATATGTAACAACAAAGCAAACAATCCCGTACTAAAGACATTCAAGTTATTCGAGTCAGGCCGGAGAGACCCGTCCCTCATCAATCCGATTCAGTTCTTGATGGAATGTCAATCACAATTTCATTCTCTATTCACTCTAAAGCGTAATAATCCACTACCTACCGATAAGTAATTTCCTCCGTCAACTTTGACTAAGACAAACCAACGTTATGTATGCATTATGCATAATATACTAGTAACTCTACACAATATTAATGTACATCATTTCATATATCAGGTCGATCAGATCGGCCATAATATGTAAGTTGCTCTATTCAATTAGAAATCTTATACAAATGGCAATTTTGACTTAATGACCATGATGAAATTATGGGAGACATTGCAGAAAGTTACGCATATTTTAAAAATATGATTGAGGCTGGCGCAATCAATATTTTGGTAAGCAGTTCCAAAATAATTAAAACATTTGGTTTCAGATCTTTAAAGGTTTACATTTCAGGAACAAGGAGATTGACCAAGAAGGAATGAAGAAGGCAGGGAGAGGAAATGAAGAGAAATTCTGGAAACTTTTCTCCGTGGAGAATGAAGAGAAAACAGAAGAAGAGTATTGATCGACTCGGCGCACGACGCAAATCTCTTGACTACCCGACTTGACTGGGATTTGAGTTTGTGTTGCCTGTAGTTGTGAAGTCGTGAGTTGTGGCAGAGAGAGAGGAAGAAATAGAGAGAATCCATTCGAAGAGATTACGACATTATGGAAGTGGAAGAGTGAAGCCCAGCCCTAATCTTCCGCTGTCTCAAACAAGGGATGGGCTACTTCTTGCACTCTTCACTATCTCACATACAATGCAATTCTCTGCATTTACTTAGCACAATAGATTGCACTACAGAGCAGAAAACAAGAGAGTCACCACAATAGGATATAACAGAAGATTCCCTCCCGGCCCCAAATGTCTTCGCTCACAGTTACATCTTGCATATACATTTATGGAAAGTTTCCTAGCATGCGTCGGCTTTCAACATTTTGTCTGCTCCATTGTTAGCGAACATTTCGTCTACATACCTATTAGAAGTTATTAAAAGATTCAAACAGAACGTCGCCTCATGTGGTATGATGTTACATCACTGCCTAACAATTTGCAAACCATTTACTATGACAGAGTACTTTCGACTTTCGACACATGACAAGTATCCAGTTGATCCTTTTCTTCCCAATGATGCATTAGGATCTACTGCATTCGTAGAAATACCGAAAAAATCAACATTATTGCTCACCATATCTACCTGGCACTCATAGAACTCGTTTTCATTCATGAGTAACCTTATTGCAAATGCAATTTCAAAGACTCAAACTGTTATTTACTAATGATCAGTAGACCACATGCAGAAAATTTGCGGAACAAAAGTTTCTTCGTCTAAAAACCTATTTCACGAATGGTTTAGTAACATTATTATCTCTCGTGTGTAGCTTAGGTATATCAAAAACAATTACCGCATTGGAAGTATCTATTACAAAGGGGCAAAGACGCTTCGTTCACAATGACATAATAATTACTTTTTGTCAGAAGATACGTGATATTGCGGTTGACACATTACGAGATGCTTTAGCTTATCTGATCAGGTAAGAAGATGTAGGTACTAATAGAGTAGCTTTTAGTAGTCATGTAGGCACATTACTTACATTCCAAATGGAAACATAATAGCATTTTTGTGTTAGTATCTCTGGCATATGCAGTAAAGGGTTTTCAGTCCGTTTCATTTAATTTTGAAGTTAAAATGTGAGACAGGAGTTGACTGACTGACTTTTGTTGTTAGGTAAAAACGATACATTAGTTACTAAAAGGGGAGGGCTGCTTTTGACTCTATTCGATATGTGTGTGTAATGTGTAATGTATGGATGGGTACATTTAGTTTACGACCTGGGTCCGGATCCTGCCTGGTCCTAGTCTCTACTAGTCCCGAATATAAAGTACGGAATAAACGTATCATGACATGATAATGTAATATTTGGCAGTGAGTGAATATGGGAATGAGTCTTCTGTACGTAGAGGATGGACACAGCGGGACATCCATCCATAAGAAAAAGGGAAGTGGAGGGCCGGAGTAGTCGAGGGTCCCTTTATATACATATTATCATACTGATAGTATGTAGTAAGATGTATAATGAAGGTAAGTGTATATTGTAAGCACTATTGAATATTTCGGAGCAAAGTGAGTGACTACAGCAATGTAAATTATAAATACCAAGATATACGGAGGTCCAGAATTTGGAAAGAGACATAGTGTAAGTTAACATAGTTTTTGGTATGTTAAGTAAGTTAAGTGTACATAAGTGCTAAGTTTACGTTGTGTTGGCTATAGATAAATAGTTGAGCTATTGCTCTGTATCACAAACGAAACCATTCTATTCATAAAATAAATATACAAGGTCCTATTATTTCTGCCTTTTTGTTTGCCTTTGACGTGTAATTTTTCTATTTCCTCAAATAACAATGACTTTTAAACTTTTTTCCCTATCCTCCGATCATCCTCTTTTCTTTTAGACTCTTGACTTGGACAAAATATATGACTTTCTTTATTGTGTGTGCAATGCCATGTAATGCACTAGGATTCGATGTACAAGGAGATACTCACATAATCCTACAAACTCAACTATTCTGTTAGCCATCGACATTCAGGCAATCATTTCATTACAAAGAGTAGCTGAGGACCATTCTTTCACATTTTCATCTTTATCGCTTTTCCTCATAGCCTTTATGAGCTAAATTATTGTCCTTCGCCAACTCTATGGAGTTATATACTGGACTTAAATGACCCTGGTCTACTCTGTGTACTTCTTTCCCTCAATCTATATACTCCTCTGCTATACACAATCTAAATACGACGAGGTACTTTGTATAGCTTAGGTAATAACACAAATGACATGACACGACACCCAAAATTACCTACTTTATACTTACACTTTGGTTTATGAGCCACAACTTCAAATGTAAGTCAAGCAGGATGACTTTAGCTAGCTATTTGATATTTTTATTTACACTTTCTATAGCTGGCAGTCCTTAGCCTATTCTTTGGATGATATACAACCGACAGTAAGCGATTTAGGTCTCTGATAGCAAAGGAAATCTTTAATAGTGTTATAGATAGGGCTATTAGAAATGCAATTTATACATTGTACTTGCAGTATAAATAAATAAAAGGAGGAAAAGGACTTTTTGCTCTTGTGTGTTCTACTTCCTTGTAAACTACAGCCAACTGGACTTAAACTCTTGAGCAATTCATCCTTCCAATTCTACCTCACAATCAGAGGCTACTTTACTTCACAATTTATAAGGGTCATTAATGTATTTGTGTAGGTTGACTCCTTATGGACTCGCTTTTCAAGAGGAGAAAGAGAGAGGTGGGCAAACCTTCTCAAATTATACCACATGATAATAAACCAACGTGGAGCGACCACCAGGAACCTTTCTTATACACCATAAGAATGACCATGGCCTAAGGTCATTTTCATTTAATTACCAATTTATGATAATAAAGCCTCTATGCTAAAGACACGAACTTTACTCCAAGTTACATACAACCATTGTGTAAATAATATTTTGCCAATTGAACTACCGAAGAAGTGGTCACACCGTAGAGCATAATAAAAAACTATGACGAATTGTGATTCTTTTGGTATTACAACCGCCAAGAATACTGGACATAAAATTACAAGATTCGTCTCTACAATACCAGAGAAGGCTGTCTTAAAAGTTATTTGAAACATTTTTTAATTTCCTTTCACACTTTTCTCGGGAGAATCTCAAAGTAGGAAACGCAAATGAAGAATGTTCTAAGTAACTTTTACGAAAGATCATTTTCTGTAAGAGACCAATCTTGTAGAGCCAACATTACAGTAAAGTATCATATTATATTGGTTACTACTATACACGCACAGATGACTCAATGCTGCGACAGTCTTGTAATAGTATAAGATAGATAAAGCCAGGCTTTGTTCGGTGTACGTAATAAGAGCGTTAGGCATGCGCCTTGAGCATGAGTCCCGTCACACGTGATTTGTGTGA
>JABASH010003875.1:0-15366 GCA_019776445.1 Tomocerus maximus | reverse complement strand
TTATTGAAGTGCGATAGTTGTGCAATTACTGCCGATTCTTCTTGAGAAAATAACTCGCACTGGTGTCATTAAATTAAATTAGTCTGACCTGCTGGCTAAGGAATATCTGTTCTCTTAGAGATTTTCATTTACTCTATCTTGACGCAAGAGTAAAAGCATCCTTACGTCACAGTTATAATGAAAGATGTACCTATTGAAATAGTACCCAAGTTTCTCTAACATCTTCATTGAGCAGAGACCTGCATTACATGTCCGTGACTATAAAAATGTTAGTCAGGCCTGACTCCGGCACAGAAATTGGCCACATGCAACTTTGACCATTTGCTTCCCATTAGTACAACAGACCTATAAAATGTTGTCTACGGCTCAAACCTCGGCACATGGATCGTCTACCATGATACTACGTCGAGATACGTTGAGTCATTACTTAGATCTTTTTCCTCATACAATTGTCCCTATATAGTGTTAAAGTAAAAGAATTGCTGATAGTCAGCAGGAGACTTGCGGAATTTCTAATAGAAATTCCACATAGCATGGCAAACCTTGAAGAGGGACGAGAAGGGTGAAAGTCAGCAGCTGTTTGTACTGACTAATGTTATTTAAGCACCTGACTTTCCCCGTGCTCTATGTACAATGTTTTCCTACATTTTTTAAGTAAATACCGTATTTCCTGTATTAAGACCCTGGATCCAACAACTTTTAGTTTAACTGGTCTAGTTACTAATAACTCCCTCTTGTCTTGATTGAAAATATGATTGAAAATAACGGGTCTTGATAGATTTACAATTGCAAATAACTCCTAACTTCTAAAAACCGAGTAAAATATCACAATTTCGTATAAATGAATGGTAACTCCATCCATTTAGTAAATAACTTCCGGCATCCTATAATCCTCGGACCTCCATCCAATAACGATTTTCGTTGAACTTCCCCGGGAGTTAATAGAGAAAATGCGGTACTTTCACTCTTACTTTTAGCTTTACTGCGTAATAAATCTTTAGTCGCTCGTACTACATTTATACTACAAACACGCACTACCGTAAAGTTGTGAAGGATACCTATGTCTCTGATGTTACGATTTACGATAGCTGTCGAGATTGAAAATCATGTTTTATTTTCATTTGATGTTATTTCCACAATTTATCTAATGATGATAATGATGTTATATAAATTGGACAAAAATGTTGAAGAGTAATATATCCAGAAATTGTAATTCGAAACTTGAAATAATAATACAAAGGATAATTAAAACTAGATCTAAATCTCTAGACATAATATAGATTATGTAATGTAAGATTATGTAAAGCTATTATGTAAATATAAAGTTAGCATTTTGTTCGCAGATAAGTAAATATTACCTTCTGCGAAATTTTATTTACTTGGATTTTCTGTCTCGTCAGACTGAAACACTTATAGTGTATAAATAGTGCAAAGTAAGATCAATATAGTCAAGGAACTTTTTCAATAGCTTCCTTGTGTTCAGAACTTTTGTTTTCATTTCCTTTTCCTCGAAAGAAGAGAAGCTAATGATAATGACTCCCATAGCTCCCCGTCCTCCCCCATATTTAGCCACTCAATACAGTTAGTCCCCTTTGTATAAAAATTACCAAGTATGTACACTGCCTTGATTTTCTTGGTTGAATGAAAGCCTCTGTGAGTATCCATCCATCTATCTACTTATTTGTCCAGTCAGCCATTGTAATATGCCAAAGAGCAAACAACTCCTACGCTCCCTGTCAAGTTATCAGAATCTAATAACTACGCATCTCTATCATTTCCTACTGCCTTTGCTAAAAGAAAATTTGCGTTCTTTGGCGCTTCTTACTGTTTATACTAGTAAGAATAGTAACAAAAATATCTTAAGATTGTTAGTTAATCAATCTTTAGTCGCCCACATCTATTACATATTTATTGGCAAAAATTAGCAAAAGTTTTAAAGAACTTCAAAGAAGTAATCAAAGTTGCATAAAACATGAAAAGAGCTTCATCCTTTATTATGTTTAGCAAAATAGCTGTGGACACTATTTGATTAAGACATGCCCACACTAATACCACTATGCAATTCCAAGCAGCTTAGTTTTGTTTTCTATGAATAAATTGTTGAGATTTAATTGAAATTATAATGTGATTTTCAGAACTAGAGGCGTCTTGAGACAACTCGTCGGATTTACGAAAGCAATGGAATGTCCCGTTAGTTCTGAAATGTATGCTGACTTTACATGCGATTACATTATCTGAGTGAAGATTTGAAAAGTTTTCGGAACACCGATTGCGTTACTTACTGATACACATTAAAGCAGAAAAATCTACTTATCCCCTGGGAAAACGAATGTTCTGGAATTCTGTGAACTCATTGAAGCGTGAGGTCTTCAAAGCTGATAGTCATAAGTTTTCTAACTTTAACATCCTTCACGTGCTTTCTTTGCACTTCCGCCGACAGATAGCAATGTACAAATACTAACTACAACTGCTTACACTTGTGAAAATGATATTTAATATATAGCTTATCCACGCTTACCACAAAATATGTAAAAAGTGGCTCTCACTCATTGTCAGTATAGTAGAACGGTAATATTATGTCCACATAAACCTGTTTATTCTGTTCCACTGAATTTACATAAATACATGTTTAGGTAGGTACCTACGGAAATGGAAAACGTCTGAAGCATGTATAACCCCTGTAGTAGTGTAGCTGGAAAAGGCAGCTAAGAAATTATTTAATGTTTATGTAGTAGATATGTAAAATAGGCATGACATAAAAGATTTTGTTCATATTTGATAGACCAAAATGACAAACATTCCGTGCGTCTCGTCAACATTCATTTTAATACTGATGTCAATAATTTTTCAATGAAATACACTTTACTGTTGATCACTAAAGAAGAATAAAGCATGTTGATGAAGCATGACTATGTTGGATTTTCATAGATTTATTAATGTTTTACAAATGTCCACACAAAAGTTTGCTGTTGAATTATATAGGTAGGTATTTAATAATGAAATTCCTCAACTGTTCTGTATATAGGTATTATAATATATATGTTTTTCCCTAAAAAGTACCAATCTGCTAATATGTACTGGTAGACTTATTGAGACTAAGTATATGTATAAATAATAATAATATAGCTATAAAATGTTTGTGTACATTATTTTATTACTTCTAGTACACAGCCATTTAATTTAGGCTCTAGCATTTGTTGTGTGGTACCTAGTACATTTTTTATTGTGTAGGATGTGCTAAGTGGGTACCAATTTATAATTTAATGTGACGTAAGTTAACAATGAGGTAAAAGTGATGTAAAACAGATAGGAGCATGCATTTAATTCAGCTGCTTGTGCTTTTTCACTTCTTGATGTACTATATTTATATTTCATTGCAAAACATGAAAGTTCAAATTGACATATTATATTTAAAATTACTTATAACTTTAGTCTAAGTCTATAATGACAAATATATCAATAGCTCTGTACAGATACATAATAGACAAAGATTGCTTATTTATGCTATTTTATAAGACAGTTCAGTATCAATATCTCAACTATTATGAATTTTGACGATTTCTCTCTCTTGCAGAGTTGATATGCAGTTTTGTGTCGCAGTACAGTACACAAATTAATGCGTGAGTACTATTACTTAGATTAATATTCTTACTTTTAAATAGTCTACAAAGTAGAATTTCATCTCACAATGACAATACTGAATTATAATGTCTTTACTATCAATCATCATGAGATACTTACATATATATAATTACTTTAAATAAAATTGTAATTATCATCTGGCAAAAATTATTTGTAGTGAGAAAGTGAGTGACAGTAGGAAACATGACATTTTTTACACTTGATGTAACTGGAGTAAACTTTGTGCACTCAGGTGTTGATAATTATGCTAAATCGTTTATTTAAATAATAAAAAATTTATACCCGAATAAACACGAAGAAATTACTTTTCCTTACTACACAAAGTGTTCAGGAGAAATGAACTGGATGTAAATGGTGGAAGACCATGAAAAATGGTAGAAACCCTCCTTACAGTTACAATGATATGGCATGCTATACCACAATAGAAGTTTAGGTGGAACTGCCTAGTTTACTCTTCTGCTTGATTCGTCTCCAACGGATTTGGTTTTTCGGATATTTCAGAAAAAGAGTCTTTTAGGTTACTCAACGCATCTCCAATGCCCCCTTTAATCATGTTGAACTCTTGGACGACGAGAGACATGCGGCCCAACAGGTAGTTCAAGTTTTCATCCACTTCACCCATTTGATTTGTGATCTGACCCACTTTCCCATCCATTGAAGACATTGTATCCAGACTGTTGTTAACGTATTTTGAGGTCTGGCTGTGAATCTCGTCTAAAAGTGTGGCCGAGCGAGACATTTGGTGATAAAGAATGCCAATTTGTCGCCACACTTGAGAGATCTCCTCTTCCATTCGCGACGTCAGATTTGTGAGTGCGATACTTTGATTACCCAGAACGGCGTTTGCCAGACCATCGAATCTGAATAGAATACACAACATTTGTAAGTAAATACAATTCACATCCATGGATATTTGTAACATCCCTGTTGTACACGAGAGTATACCTACTAAATATGCATTTTAAACTTGAATTGCATATTTTATGAGCCTTTTACGCTGTTTGAAGTGTCTTTCGATTGAGTGTATGCATAGAAATGTGCGGAGCAATAAATTCAAATAGAATACTAACAGTCAGTCTTGACTTGACTGCATATTTAGTTCGCGACTCAAGACGGTATCTGAATTTTGGCAGTGGCACAAAGGGAATGTGCATAGGCAGTAAAAGATTTGCCTCCGCTAAACTTGATGTGAGGATGTTTATGTGCAATACAAATTCCCTTATATGCATCACTGAACTCTTATCACCATATGGTTTGCAATTCAATGGGATGCATTCAGATAAAAAATAGGAGAATAAAAACCTTTGTTGAAGTGACGCATTTAGACTGGATGTGTGTTGGGTGAGTTGATTATTGATCTCGCCCATAATTTGTTGAACTCCGTACTCCAGACGTCGTTTAGTGTCCAGAACACTGTCACCCGTGTCAAGAAGGACACTTTCAACGTTGGCCAAACCTTTCATCTCCGAAGCCAAATGCTGATAACCATCTTCCATTTTGACAAACATATTTTCAACAGCGACTTCAGCAGCTCGTACCTTCTCCTCCAAATGTTTCTGCCCGCTTTTCAGAATATCTTGGACTTTACTCAGTTTCTCATCTACATCGATACCACCACCGCTGGAGTTCCCTCTCATCCCACTAACCTGACTATCTAATGACTCGAAGCCTCTTTTTGTATCCGACTCGAGTTGTGTGAGGACACCCTGGAGCCCAGATGCTGATTTCGTCATGTCCCCTAGCAGAGTAAGAGCTTTACTGATTTCTTCTTCGAGAAGTCCCAATTGCTTACGTTGTGAGTCCATATTCTCGATCATTTCAACTTGCCAATCATTCTGTCCCTGGCTGGAAAGTTTTGATGACAGTAACTGACTCTCTATTTCAGCCGTACGAGCCAGAGCCTCCTTTATTTCCTCCAGTTCTTGCATCACTGCATCGCTCACTTCTCCACCACCACTACCGGAAGTGCTTGTCGTCGCCTTCCAAACTTCCATCAGACTATCGAATTTTTTAGCATTGGCGTCACCCGCATCCCGGAGCTGAGTTATCTGAAAATAAATACCGAAGGAATCATGCATGAAATGTCACTCTCATTGACATTGACATTTCCTAGTCCATCTGTTTAGAGTTAGATGAATAACTACCCGCTCGTTGAGTGCGTCGATTTTTTTCTCGAGGTTTTCAGACGCAGCTCCACTTCCAGCTGCAGATAAGACAGCTTGACGAATAGCCCGTACTTCTACTCCTGCATTTTCATGTTCCAGTCTACGATCCTCAGATTGCTTGTCAAACAAAAACCAATTCACATTCAAGTGGATTTCACATCTGAATACTAATATAGCCCCGCCTGCTCATAAATAATGGCTCCCACAATAAATCACCGAAATAAACAACCAGTATTGACAATTATTGCCATTGTTTTCCCCTTTCAAATATTGCCTTCATTAAATATTCTGTTTTCCTAATACATTGTAGATATGAAGGGACGATAAACCCATCCCATGGTACTCCTTCCTAAATCGCTGAATCAATAAAAGTTATTTACCAAATGCAAACACAAACGGGCCGGTAGCCCAAATGTTACTTTGAGGGAATGCGAGGAATGTGGGCAATGCACACATAAAGAAATCTAACTAAGTAGCTTGGAATATGACACGAAAGTCAACTCCTCGCTCAGAAACTTTTATATGTTATTTATAAACACAGATAGATAGGCAGAATCAATTATGGTAATCAATCAATTCAGGAACTTCATAGTAAATCATAAATTAAGGGACCCAACCAAGGTTTTCAAATTTTCAAAAACTCATTACCAAAATGTTACTGTTAGTTTCATAATGTACAAGTTAGTAACATCGGATATCCTATCCTGAACCTGGCTGCATAATCCCATTTCGTTGACCTATTACTTAAGGATTTAGAAATATTTTCCCTTATGGTTATAAATAATATGTATATTTCAATTTCGAGTACACGATTTCCCATTATGTTTCAAGACAGGTTGCTAACTACATTGAAGATTGATTCTTATTTAAAACTTAGTAAAGTATACCCTAATTCTGTTGAGGATGAAATGCAAACACTTTACGGAACTTACTCAAGTTAGAAAAGCAATTTACATTTGACAGCCTCAAGTTGCTTATAATCGTTGATATAGGTCCGTCAAAAAGAAAGTTATACTAATAATATATCAAAAGAAAACACCGTTGGAACAGCTACATTGATACGTACCTATTGGTATTGCTAATTTATTTGACATCCACCCACATAGACAACCTATCAAGGTCTTGTGGGGTTATGAAATCTTGGAAAGCAACGGTCCTTTTTTATTATGCTAACCTTCCAGTTTAATTATGAAATAAAATTACCTTTTCAACAGTGGCCTGGAGAAATTTGACTTTCTCTTCGATGCGTGCGATGTAGCTGGCTATATTTTCAATATTTTTCTCTTCGCCCCTCCCTCTTTTTTCAAGAGATGCTAAAGAACGAGTGAGTTGTTCTCCGAGTTGTCTTTCTCTAACTTCGTGTCTCTCAAGTTTATCCATCTGGTCTCGTAAAACGCTCACTAGAGACAAAATCGCATCTCGAATATCGAGATGTCTGCAAAGATTAGCAAGACATGAATTTTAAAGACTATTCGGAGTATTTGGGTAGGTAAACAAGGTAAGAAACTTACGTGACAGAATAATCCCCCTGGTTCCTTTGTCCTGCAGATTGAGGGGCACCGTGGCATATTTCACAAAAGGAAAAGAGAAACAAAATACTTGCTAATGTGGGCACAATCATCATCTTAGTGTAGTCTGAAGTTGCACAGGAATTTGCTTTTGCAGCGACTATAGTGCGTAAGTAGCTTTCAGTCTAGTCTTTGTCTAATCAGTTGAGTCAGACTACAGCCGAGTAAGCATCCAATCTGTTAAAAATTCTCAGAATTAGAATTCCGGAAAATGTGCAGTATTGTGCTTAAGATTATCTTCCTCAATAGCTGAGTGTATTTAGCATGCAAATTAATTAATACAAATGAGATTTTATAAAAGCTTATACAAAGTAATTGTAAGACTCGGGAAGAATTGGAAATGCCAGTCAGTGGAGAAGAAGACAAACTTGAACTGAAAACAAATTAAGATAAGTTTTCTTTGGACGAAAAAGAGAAGTCAGTGACTTGACTATTTTAAAGTGGCTTTTGCTAATTTGGCGCAGTCAATCATGTCTGTAGTTCATAGTTTAATGTCATGTCGTCATCTGTATATAAAAATAACATGCATATAGCTAAAGTAAACAGAATCAAAAGGTTTTCCAAACACATTAGTTTGTTTGTTATACTGGCACTAACTCGTAAAATATGTACCTAACAATAATCCACCTAGCTATTATCTA
Organism: Tomocerus maximus; assembly: GCA_019776445.1. NCBI lineage: Eukaryota > Metazoa > Arthropoda > Collembola > Entomobryomorpha > Tomoceridae > Tomocerus > Tomocerus maximus. Next base: position 7,350 of record JABASH010003875.1, on the reverse strand, counting down.
TTTATGACTGCAGCAAAAAGGATCCTATGAAAATATACTTGAAACAGACCTTAACCCTCTAGCAGCAGAGAGCAGATATGATAAGATGTCTTAATGTACATATGCACTCATACATAAATGCAAAGCTAAAATCGGAGTGAGTGAGTAGCAGTAAGAATGTATGACGAGTCCGATTAGGATTGACAGGTTACATTACATGTTCCGTAATATTACAGATAGGGATCACAGAGCAGCCAGTTGTTGTTGTACGAGAGTGCAGTGTACGAATATTATCCTTTTGTAAAGGCATGTAATTTTGAGTTAAGACTCGTCAGTCACATTTAAGTGAGTAAGTACGAAGTGCCTAAGTAAATTCGCAGAAACTTTGGGCAAAACTTCAAAATGAATGACTTTGAGAGAGTACAGACAGAGAGAGACAGATGCTCGTAATACATTAAACAAAGATGGAAGATTTGCCTTGATGTTAATATCCTGGACTACTGTGGTTCTGTCTGAATATTATATGCAACATTCAGCTCACAATCAGTCAATCCGTCAGCCAACTTCACTCCAACTCAACTATAGTCTTGAATGTGAGCACAAATTATACGTTATGTCAAGTTAACTCGGAAAGTGACACTTTAAACTTGATTTACTCTGTACATTTGACTTCTTCTTTTAAAAATGCCTATCAACTCAACTGAATAGAACAGTGATCTTGCATTGTCGTCTGTTGGAATTATGCAGAAAATACCGGATTTTGGCGAGTAAATATGTGAAATATTAGTGCAGTCTGATACAATCGACCATGAACTGCATCATTTTTATTTTTAGGATTTTGTCAAGGGAAATCACATTTGCTATTTACTTTTCTAGGAGTTGGTCTCAAGGATCTGTCACAATATTTGCTTAGTATTACAGTACTCTGTTAGTTATGACAGAAGGTTTCTGAAGAGAAGAAAATATAAAAATCATAAAATATAAAAACTTGCTTACTATCTCGATAAGCGCAGTTTACTCAAGAAAACTGTTTACTTGCTTTCCTTTACTTTCGCTTTGGTGGACAAATGCCTCTAGTGTTTCTAAGATGACGTTGAAGCTTAAGTCGCCGTGTTGCAAATGGGAACAGATATTATGAATCAGTTTGAAGTTTGGAAAACTTCAGTAGCTCCTTGTTTTGTCAAGTGGAGAATGCAATGCATTTTATTTCAATGCACTTGATCTGCAGATAGAGTCAAGACAGATCTCTAGAATATCTTACAGATGTTACATGTGAAGGCACTCTATGCCTATTATAGTCCGACTCTATATGGCTTACCATAGGTAAATAGCTCCCTTTGCTTGCTCCCTATTTATTTAGACTGGATGGAGGGTTTTGGTATATCTATCATCCGACTCGTCTATCTGTTGACAGATGAGATGAGAACTTGAACTGATCTTGAGAAGGAATCGTGCAGTGAGGGCTTTAAAATATTTTCACATGCAGAGTTGGGTCACAGAGACTTCCTCTTCACAGAAAGAAACAGCACAAAACTTTTCAGAGGACGCAATCCAACTTTATGCCACGGATTGAGTTTTTAGTGGGGGAGTACATCACAAAACCCAACTTACTCGCATAGACTTACATAATATGAACCATATACTCAAATCACACGGCTAAGTATAAATATACTTTATACATATAGGGCCATTTTCATCTACAATGAAAGGAAACCCTTATGCCAATGATCTATTTTATTCTACATACAAAAGTCTCTTCTATTCTAAACCTTCTCTGATATCAACGTCTGTAGTTTCTGTTCCTTTCTTTGTTAGCATCATGTATGAAACATTTTGTCTGCTTCGCTCTCGTCTTGTCTACCGTTTATCTCAATTCTCTCCTATTTCAAAGTACCACATTACGGACGTACTTCTATAATAATTATTCCTATTACAAACTTACACATAACTCAAACAGATTTTACCATAAGAATAAGTAATAGTAGCAATGGCATACATGATTCAATAATATATTATATGCTATATTTTTGGTATGATCATTAGCTTTAGATGATAAGGCTAAACTGCGTAAGGACAACCTTATCTTCCCCAGATATGTTATTGTATTATTATAGCCATAATAATATTATTAGTGCAATTGCTTATAACACTAGTGCAGGGCAGGGTAGGTAATAAAATAAAACAGAAAATTATTACTATAATCCAGAAGTAATGTTTAACTTGTAACTATAAACTGCCTATAAAAGTCTTAAATTCAAGTGAATTACTTTTAGCATAATGTGAGAAGGTATCAAAATTTTATTCACAATAAATTCACTCTTTGGTCTAAGTTTAACTGTTAATAAACAGTTATTTCTGAGTAAGAATATGTAATGCTTTTCATCTTGTTGCTACTCATTTTACCTTTGTTCATAATTCATAAGAGTTTTATGACCTTGTCGTGTCATACTGCAAATAGCACAATAGTTCCGAAGGGAATTTGAAAATGAAAATATATGTAATTAATATTCTTATATCTACATAACGGAGTGCCTAAACCGAGGAAAACATCAAAACAAAAACTTTTGAAATTGGACGTCTGTAGTCTCTCACGAGCCGGTATGCAGAAGCTGGCAGAAAGACGTCTGCCAGAAATACCTCGTAGTTTTGATGTTTGTGAAAAACATTTCTAGATTTGCTTTTGTTTATTGTGCCGGTATTTAATGGCAGGTTTCATGCAACGTGACTAAAGACTTCATAGAATTTCTAGAGTAGTAAAAATTCTTTCATTTTCTGAGATGCAAAGGTATTATAAGTAGGTACTGTACCCATCTTCCATGACAAGCATTGTTACATTGCTTTTGCAATGCTAAATTCCAGGAATAATAGGTACTTCACTTACATGCACATGATGCACACCCCCGGTAAGAAAGTAGTGAATTTCTTAGATGTTACACTCATTTTGTTGGATAATGAATTTCTATTTCAAGAATTTGAACCTACATTGTTTGGTTGGGCTTCATCATTCATGCCATCCATCCCTGAACTTATACGTAGTTCATCTGCTCTCCTGAACAAAGAGAGAATTAATTAGAAACGGGTAGTGAACAAAGAGATAATTATTTAGAAACAGGTAGGGGATTTTATTTCGGAGTCCCCAGTAAGGCTAAACAGTAGGTACTTGAGTATTTGTGGCTGTAGGCAGGTAGCTGTAGGAAGGGTATTTGGCACTTGGCAGGTCACAAAAGCTTACATTGCAAAAGATTTGCATTTAATCTGAAATCTGAACTCTGAAAGAAATCATCGGAAGATATAATTTTTCACTGCATAATAATAATGCATGGTCGACTGCTGAGACGAACGAGAGTGACTGAGAGTGAACCGACTCTAATCTAAACAATGCGGCGATTTGAATGTAAACATCCATCCAGTCCAAAATCCAGACTTTTAGACAGCTCAGCAGCAGAATTTTTCAACTTGGAGTTTCTTCAAGGAAAGGAATATTGTTAACGTTGCGTTCCCCGGTCCTGAAATTGCCAGTCATGTAATTTTTGATCGATTACTGAATAGCAATTTTTTAAACAATCGGTGTTGGTTGGATTTATTGAGTAAGTGAAATAAATACATTTGCATAAATTCTTTTTACACCTGTTTTCTGTTTTGGATGAATTTTGTTTTCTGTATGTATTGTATAATTGCAAAGCAAAAATTCATACATCATAATATATAACTGAGTTGAATAAAACTAAATATGCCTAGCTCCTGTTCTACTGGGGATCTTTGCAGCTACCAATGTTTGCTGCTGGAGAAAACTAATTTAGGTAATGGTAAAAACTTTTCCGACCTCGGAAATTTTTCTAAAAAAGCATGAGAAAAGTTAATTACTAAAGTTGATAATGCGTATTTTGTTTTACATAACTATTTGTTCCGAATAACTTTATTTTTTAATAGTTTGTAAATGTGATATGTGATGGATTAGATGAAAATTTAGCACGACTAACAGTTGAATTATTTTTTTTTAATTTTAGCTGAAACGTAGAGAAAATAAGTGATCTAATACGGATATTACTAACAACTTTGCACAAAATTATTTACCTGACTCACCTGACTGTGATGAGAAACTGGAACTGAATCCAGGCTCTTGAAAACTAATTATAATTCACAATTACCGGAACCGGAAGACGATGTGTTTATTCATCTATATTGTATAATCCTAAACAGTTAATAAGTGGGGGATCGATTTGTATGATCTATCCTTAATTATATTGTACTAAATTCAAACTAATGTTGTCATCATCTTTAAACACAGTTTGTACCATCGTAGTTTTATTTGTAGCTATTTATCTCTGGAATTCTCAAGATTCAGACACTCCGAAAAATTACCGACCAATCGACGAGAAACTGAAAATGGAATCAAAACTCAGCGCATTTGTTTTGGGGGCCACTGGAGAAGTCGGAAAGGCAATTGTTAAAGAACTGGTGAAACATTCGTCGTTCGGAAAAGTCACTTTAATCGCCCGTCGCAATCTGGAATTGCCATCAGCTGAATCTGACTCCGATTATGCAAAAATTGAACAAAAAATCGTAGATTTCGAAAAGCTGTCGGAATATGCTAAAGCGTTTGAAGGGCATCAGGTCGGATTTTCAGCTTTGGGAACAACCCGTGGAAAAGCTGGGGCAGATGGTTTTTACCGCGTGGACCACGATTACGTCGTAGAATCGGCTAAATTAGCAAAAGAAGGTGGATGTCAGCACTTTCATCTGGTCAGTTCAGCTGGAGCTAACAAAAATGCGTTTTTCTTGTATCCAAAAACCAAAGGTGAGGTGGAAGAAGAAATTTCTGCTATGGGCTTTGAAAGATTGTCCATCTACAGACCTGCAGTTTTACTTGTCGACCGAGTAGAAACCCGAGTTGGGGAAGCTGTAGTTCGCTCTATATTGAAACCCTTGGATTTCTGCCGATGGTTCAGTATTGAAGTACCAAGTTTGGGTAAAGTCATTGTCGAAAATTCATTCCGACCACCATCGCCTCTGACTGTCGAAATACTTAGCAACTCTGATTTGGTTAAAATGAGCAAAGATAAGTAAGAAAATCTGTAGTTAGTAATGATAGTAGTAGCATTAAATTACTTCTATTTCCCTCAATTACATTACAGTATAACCAAAGACAGATGTTTGATTGTGTAATCGCAACTAATGCGCATAAATTTATAACTGAATAACCATTGTTTCATATAACTGTGTTACTGCTTACTCTTATTCTATTGATATTGTTGATTTACTTATATATGATTATAATATTTATGTAATTGTACGATGTCTCTCTGTCAGTTATGTATAGTTATAATTCTTGTCAATGTATTAGGCATTGACGTTGTAAATAGATAGTTTATCATTTGTGAATATGTGATCTTAAAGATGAACTTCAAGTATTCTATCGACCTTAATATTAAAATGTGCAATAATGATATAATGTAATAAACTTAAGTATTCAATCGTATCGGACTATTATTAGTTTATTAACAAACTTATTTCCCATACATATTAAGAATAGTCCAAATATCTTTATGCCTGACAGTTACAAAGGTATAATATCCAACATCATGAACATTAGTTTTCCCTGCGTAAATACAGGAATGACAATAGAATAAGTAAGACAGATGTACAAGGGCCTTGTTCTAATTAATTAAACTATTCAGGTAGGATTAATTAATACATTGCGTATACACAGTCTATAGTGTTGTCAAAGGATGACCTTTATTATTGTCAAGTTGAAGGTTTGTAATATAGTTTTGTGAAGGAATTAAAATTCATGGCACTTCAGGAACCTGAACAGTTATATTTATTGTAGATGCATTCAAGTTTTGATTGTCAAGTTGAAGGTCTTTTTCTGTCAATTATAGTCTCCAACCTTTGTGCATTAATTGATACACAAACAAATGTTTTCAAGAGATCTTTAATGTCGAATGATTTCTAATTCTGTATCGAAAACGGCTAGGTATAAATTGATGTGCAGAAACCATGAAACAGCAGAACATCTTTTGGCTTGCTCGCAAGACAAGGATAAGGGAACAATTTAGGAACTTTCATTTCGGAACATGGATAGTTGGCGATTTTGGGGAGGCATGTGCCTCGTTTTCTGGGCTGGAAGCTGTGCGGCAAACAGCGATCCTTCTGAGGACAGAGATAAGCAGCCAATGCCATCAATGCCTCAATTTGATGCGGTAGAGCATGTACCCGGCGAACCCTTCTCTCCCATGGATTATCAAAATGCTGAAGGCTTAAGTAAGTACAGAGATTTATTTTCGTGATACCTCCTGGGGATAATTTCATAATAAATAGCAATAAATTGTTTTCCAAATTTCAGTGCAAATGACTCCACCCAGTGATGGACTTCATAGCGATCCTATTGAATTGGCTGGCCTCTTTGAAGGAGACATCGTCATCTCTCCCAAATTTTTGAGAAATGTATCTCAGTCCGATGATCTCAGAAATGCTATTATCTATGAAAGACAGAAGTGGCCCGGTGGTGTCATCCCTTACTTCATTTCTGCCGAATTCAGTTCGAAATAATTCATATTCTATAAAACTTAAATAAATAGTCAACTATTTTTTGGTAAGAAAAAATTTATTGGAGATATGTACCATAACCATTGATATTGATTTCCCACAGATAAAATAGAACGGAGTGTAATAGCCAAAGCTTTCATGGAATATCATGCCAAGACCTGCATCGTATTTCGTCCCAGGACACGAGAAGCCGATTATATTCATATTTCCAAAGGACAAGGTTGCAGTTCCCTTGTTGGTCGAGCTGGAGGTGGTCAGCCGGTAACCTTTTTATTCAATGGCGATATTCCAAGAAAAACCATGATAATATTAAGTGCATCTCTTATGTTTGCTTTTAGGTGAGTTTGGGAAACGGATGTATTTTCCCTGGAATATGTATCCACGAATTGATGCATGCTGTTGGTAAGCTTTGCTGTATGCTATGCTTGAATTTGACTTGAATGACAATTTATTACATCATAACTATATATCCTTTTTACATGTAATCCACAGGATTTTGGCACGAACAGAGTCGTTGGGACCGAGATGATTATGTCCAAGTCTACTACAACAACATCGTCAGTGGTAAGCAATAAATACTATTGATACGTAAATTATAAATATTTATAAACAATTATTGCAAATTTCATGGATATTCTAGGTATGGAGTTCAATTTTCAGAAATACGGTTGGAATATTATTCAAAACTTGAGTGCTCCTTATGATACTGGGTATTGATTCATACTAAAGAATTTTTTACGAGTTAACTCCTGAAGTGAACTTCATAAGTAAAACATTTTTATTAGGTCTGTGATGCACTATGGAGCCTATGCTTTCGCTAAG
>JABASH010003874.1:0-15368 GCA_019776445.1 Tomocerus maximus | reverse complement strand
AGTATATCTGGTTTCTACCACGTGTATATACTTACTGGTAAATATATAAGCATTCTGAATGTACATACTGACTGTAACACATACACTTACAGGTAATATTGAACCTTTACGGATATAAGTATCTAAGCAGAGCTCTAATAAGCCAAAAGCTTGTACAGGTAATTAGCAAACAAAGTTATGCTGTTTGCAGTGGCAATGCAAATATTATACTTGTATTGTACTCTCTCTCTCTCTCTGTTTACATAAAGATGAATCTCCGCCAAGAAACGAAGTCCAACTCAAGTGATAGAACGTGAAAAACGGGTATCAATATCAAACGAAAAAGATGAGATGTAAGGAAGTTGCCTTACCAGAAGGATCTGATCTTTGATCAGCTTTATTTACCTGGCATGATCAAGCTACGTGAAATTAGTAGAGCTATACATATAGCTTATTACATATTTCGTATGCGTCTAGGAGGGATTGCCGCAGATGTTGACTACTATTAGTACCTATTAGGTAGGATCGTTATATCACAGTGCGTTGGCACAGTTTCTGATTGGCAATAACCTCTTCTCAACTCAATTCAGAGGTCACTTCACTACAGTCTCGCAATTCTTTTCTCTCCTGCCTATTGCTATAATATTATAACTCAGTTTGCGTTTAATGAATTTCAATGCATAAATACTCCCAATCCCAACCAAGTCCCAAATCCAAAACCGAATCATATTAGTCATAGCCTAAAAGCCTAATGCCAATACAAATGCACAGGTTCGTTTTGTGGAAAAACTCTACAAAATCCACTCACAACGTCACAACTGTCACACTCACAACACAGCTAGAATAAACAATATTTTGATTGCATCAACCATCCACTACTTAATTTCTGCAGCACACCCCACTTATCAAATAAAATTGAACTCTTCCCCATTGTTTTCAATTTCAATTCAATCACTGCTACTTTCAGGTACTTAATATTGCATAATGACTGTACATAATTACTATCACTTCTTGAGGATACACATAAGACGGGGTTGGAGTTGTGGTGAACGTAATCACTATCCTGATCTCGGTTGGTAATTACTACTTTGTTCTCTACGACGATTGGATCATAGAAATATAACTATAGTACTATACTAAGTATACTATAGTTATATTTCTAAGGATTGGATACTGCCTTTATTTGGAGCCTAGCACTTTCACGTACATATGATAAATGGGTGAGTATAATAAACGCGCCTATAATTATGCAGCATAACTGCTTCAACACAATTAGAGTTTCATGTGCACCAAAGAGTTTACAAACATGGTAACAGGAAAGAATCTCCCCGAGAAAAAATCTCCCCAGCGAAAAAATCTCCCCGAAAAAGAATCTCCCGGCAAAGAATCTCCCCGTGAAATAATCTCCCGGGAAAGAATCTCCCCGTGAAACAATCTCCCCGTAAATATTTCTTTTACTTGGATACTTGTACCGCTCTGAACAATCAACTATAACTGTTTTATAAAACAGTAGATGGACAAACAGCTTAGTTTTGGTGCAGCAGTTTTGAGCATTGTTGTCTCATTTGACGTTTTTACAGTACAAATGCAAAATTCTATTGAAGATCCACAAAAATTCCTCCCTCAAATATCCAAGTAAAAGAAATTTTTACGGGGAGATTGTTTCACGGGGAGATTCTTTCCCGGGAGATTCTTTCTCGGGGAGATTTTTTCGCTGGGGAGATTTTTTCTCGGGGAGATTCTTTCATGCTTTCTACAAACATCGTCTGACTGAGGGTATGCCATTTCGAATTGTCGAATTCCACAGCAGGACAATCGTCTTTACATAGTATTATGTAGTCAAGACTCAGCTCAGGTCAAGTAACTCAAGTAAGTACCCAACATTACTAGTATTACTAAGTAGTAAGTAGTATTGATAATTTTAAGATGCAATTAAAAACTTAATTGTTACAGAACAAAAATTACTCGTGTATTCAGGATGTCATAGTATGATATGACTCAATGTAATTATAGACTGAATCAAAAAATTAGAAGCTTTTCAGATTTGTGCAAATAATAAGTTTATAATAATATCAGTAAACTAGAATCAGCTGGAAAAATGTTCATTTAATGTACAATAAGTTGGGTTGACAGTATGGATTTGTTGAACCAGACAGTTAATGATGACGACATGGGCTTAAAATGAATTGAATACTGAAACATTTTATTTAATTCACTGGAATAGGCAAACAGAACAGAAGTTGTAAGTACAGCCAAAAATAATTTATTTCTAGCTACAATTTAATAAATTAGGGGTTAATTTATATTAAAACGTATTTCATTGATCTTAGTTACGAAAATGGAAAGTTCAGTTAACAAATTAATTTATTGAACATGGTTATATCTTGGGTTCGTAAAACGGAATCCTCCCGTCAAATTGGTTGAAACAAACACAGGCAGCAAAATAGTATAATAATCAAATTGAATGAAGTACACTTTTTCATAAGTAGAAATAGCATCTGTGTGGAGAACCACAGCTTGATGAGAACTTGATAATATCTTACAATTACAAGACGGAGAACAATGTATAGAAGGAAGGCACTGGTCAGTTTGGCGAATTTGATTACACATCAGTTTATATTGTTGTCAGTGTACTTAGGTAATTAATTTGTAAAAATACAGATGTAAGTTCAAGAAGACGGGGTTTCATCAGTGCATAATTTCTTTTCATATTAAATAAATTAGGTAACTTAATCATAAGTTACTTTTATTTAGCCTTAAGGTTCTTCTCTAGCTGTTGCTGAATAGCCTCCAAAAAGTCCATTGTTTGTAGGTACATGCCCTCTTTCACATTCTTCAGTCCGTGAATGCAACCGGCCAAATCCTTTGTCATGTTTCCAGCTTCTACGCAGTCAACGCAAGCTTTTTCCAGTTCCAGGGAGAATCTGCAGATCATAAAATTTCCGTTAACACTACCACTAAAAACATACTACGTAATACCGTATTGACCAAACGATTGAATGGATTTCCCTTTCTTAATAAGTGCACCAGATAAAACGAAAGCACACTCTTTAAGCGATAACATATTATCTATGTTGGTCGTGAGTTTTGACCTTGGAATGAAAAATATTTTGCAAATATGAGACAATTTTGTTGTTGGGAGTTGGAACTGTTTATCACGTTCTTCAACAAATAATTGCACATGATAATAATAATTAATTGTCACATTCAGTGTATGTGTAGTAACCTTATAGGCAGATCAGTCCAATGGGGAGAGTAAAACTTGTAAAATGGATTTTCAGCAATATCTTTTGAATGAAATGTCCGATCCATAATATATTTTAAATATAAGCTTATTGAACTTTTAACTTTTAATAGTATGTATTAGTATCATCTCTATAATCCCGCTCGTTTAATAGTTTATCATGAAATTATAGCGGAAGATAACCCTGTTGAGTTAACCCAATAGGGTGATCTCTCCCCATTGGACTGATGTCCCTATTTGGCTACTACATACTACATATGCATGTATGATATTTGCATTTTGCATCCGCCAACATTTAATTGATTTCCTACGAACTAAAATTGTAACATTATTTTTAATTGCTCTACTTGCACACTTGTAGTAATACAGTAAGGTTTCTTTAACTAAAATCCTATGAAGTGATATTTCAACTTTAAAAACTCATTGGAAGTTTATCAATATCAAGTAGACGTCAACGACCAACCCTACCGTTTTAGGTACATTTACAGAAGAGATATTTTTGAAATAATGCTCTTTGGCTGACCATTTTGAATACATGCATAAAATGTAATCCCTCTGGTTGGTCAGGCAGTTGACTGCGACATGTATTAGCGCTATAGATTTATTATAAACATTGTTACCGTTTAAGATCAGCATTATTATCCAATGCAGCTCGATGAAGAAGTCCCCGAGTCCAAGCAAAAATTGATGCAATTGGATTAGTGGATGTACTTTGACCTTTCTGGTGCATTCTGTAAAGAAAACATTGAATATCAGTGTCGAACTTGAGAAGTAGCAACTAGACATTTAATTCCCATTCTTACCGATAGTGACGGGTAACAGTTCCATGAGCAGCTTCGGATTCAATAGTTTTTCCGTCGGGACAAACTAGAACAGAAGACATAAGACCAAGAGATCCATAGCCCTGAGCTACGATATCACTTTGAACATCTCCGTCATAGTTTTTGCAAGCCCAAATAAATCCACCACTAGATTTTAACGCTTGAGCCACCATGTCGTCGATAAGTCGATGCTCGTACCAAATTCCGGCTTTGTCAAAGTCTTTTTTGTACTCCTTTTCATAAATCTCTTCAAAAATGTCCTTAAAACGACCGTCGTATCTCTTCAGAATGGTGTTTTTGGTCGACAAATATAAAGGCCACTTCTTTTGGATAGCAACCTTTCCAATAATTACCAACAAAATATTATTTAGTCAGAACTCCTTCACTCGGTATGCAATTTATTGTTAATTTTTGTAAGTATTTACTTGGAAACTAGAGTGGGCAAACGAACGGATAGACTCGTCGGTATTGTACATGCCCATAACGACACCACCGCCATTATTAAAATCAAAAATTTCGAATTTCTGGGGAGTGCCACCCTTCGGAGTGTACAGAATTTCAACTTTTCCTTCTTTATCGATAACCATATCTGTTGCTTTGTATTGATCTCCGTGAGCGTGTCTGCCAATGACGATTGGTTGGGTCCAGCCAGGAACAAGACGAGGAATATTTTCGCACAGAATAGGTTCACGGAATACTGTTCCCCCGAGAATATTACCTAAACAAAGTTAAATATAGGTTAAATATTTTATTAAATTGTCCAAAATACGCGTTATACAGTTTAAATGACAATTAGATTAACGAATTAGAAACTCACGAATGGTTCCGTTGGGACTTGGCCACATTTTCTTGAGCTTGAATTCTAAAAAGATAAAATAAGTATTGCACACAAACATTAATAGCAATGTTTTAGTAAAAATGTATATAGTATAATATTTGATGATATACGGATGAATGAAAGAATGAAACTGTACCTTCCACGCGAGCTTCGTCAGGAGTAATAGTAGCTGTAATTATAACAATTTACTTGTTTATTTTTCATGGTAAAAATAAAAACGGGAGCACAATTTATAGGAAATCGGATAATTCATCAAAAGCATTTTCGTGAATCAGACAGTAGATTTTTGGTAATTACGATGCCACTTTAGTAAACTGGTTCTAGCACTTTCATAACATAAGTAGGGAGGCGGAGTTTACGATTATACTGTTTTGTCAGTTTACAAATTTGCTTTTGATGAATTCTCCTAGAATCAATTTATAATGGTACAAAGTACTACTTTTTCCTGTACAAAAGATTTGATAATTAAGATTTTTTACAAAACCCAAAAAGAAAGTTTTCCCAAATGCTAAGTGACTAATTGAAGTTCGATGCAAATCTGTTATACTCCAATTAAAACGTAGTCTATTAGAAAATATTTGAACTTGATTAGTCATTTCGCGATACATATTTTGGAATTTTGAGGTTTCCAAGCGCGGTTAATTAATGAGCAGAGTATATCTCACTAATCTCACATCGTTCTCCCACCACCAAGCTCAGGCACAGGTAGAAAAAATTGAAAATCGATATCAAAACCCTTTTTTTATTAAGAATTGTAATAATTTTTAGTGTTTTGATAAAATCTAGTTGTAAAACGTCAACAGTTAATCATATTCAATTTCATAAACTTGCGCTGTGGACCTTGATTTGATATTTATATATATTCTTTAATCGAAACCCAAAAATAGAATGTGAGAAGTGTAGACAAAAAGTTCAAAATTTTAGTTCCCATTTTGAAATAATAAATGGAATATTTTTGCCCCGATTTTTAAATCAGCTATTTAGCATTTGGAATCTGGATTGTCACTCTACTTGAGAAAACTTCATTTTCGAAGTGTGGTAAAAGCGTCCTTTAGAACATACCGCATTTGATTCCAACATTGTGCTTGAGAATGGCATATGCAGAGTCGTAAGTGACTTGATCGTCAGTTTGATCCCTGTAAGGCAATCCCAAATCGAAATAAAGACTTTCCAATTTCAAGTAAGGGAAAATGAGTTTATCTTTGATTTTCTCCCATATGATTCTTGTCATTTCATCTCCATCGAGTTCCACGACGGGTCTCGCCACTTCAATTCGCCTTTGCTGCGTTGAGTCTACGTCATAAAATAACACAGATAAAAATAATTGATAGTTAACTGCTTATTCTATTGGTTACCTGAATGAGGGAGATATTAAGATAGATGCTAATAAATTATGTATAGTCCTACCCTGCCTTGTCTAATTTCATGACAGTTTACTACTCGAAGTTTAGCAAAGCATCTTAGCAATAGTCTCTAGAGCAGATATTTATATGTAAACCAATGTACGTCATTTATATGTCATATCGCGACGCAAAACATGAAACAATAAAATTTAATTATATAATGTATACTGTATTCTACATCGTTGTGCTACAAGTCTATTTCTACTACATATATTTTAGCTGCTACATACAGATTACATAATTATTAGGCATCAGAAAAAGTTGATTCGTGGACTTATGTGTCAGTTGCAGGGTTACTTACACGTTACACAATAACTACAAATTAAACTTTTTGATAATTCTCAGTGAGTTGGGAGCTGATCCTTATGCTTGATAGTTATATAATTATATCATATCTACATTTATGTGCTACAAGGAAAGGTGCAAGAGTAGACTGACACAGTTCATTCAGCCTTGCAGATACAATTCAAGGACTCGATTTAAAGCAGTTTCGGCAGTTTGTTTATAACAGCACTTGAAATACGTTATAAACTCAAGTGAGACTAGATAAATAATCTTCATGCCAGTTTTTGAGCTTAAGGAATTTACATTTCCAGTGGAGCTACTATTTATAAATCATTGGTTAAAATAAAAGGGAGTAAAATACAACGAAAGCACTGACAAGGTTAATGATACAATACTTCTAATACTTGGTAGACAGGACTCAGACAACTTGGACAAAAACCTTTCCGTAATAATAATTATGTGTATTAAATGAGATTCAATAAGCCAAGTGTCTTTGGTCTTCTCCTACATAGGTATAGGCATAGGCACCCATTACAGCACATGTGAACTTTGTGAACATTACACATTGTTGCTTGTTGCATGTCATTTATTATATCAGCTCCTTTGATAGCTTTTCTTACTTTGCGATTTCCTACAAAAACTATATTTAAGATAACTATGTCAATTACAACCTAATGTATTACATAAGTCCATAATGGGCGCAAAAATCTTACTTATCCAAACCAAAGTACATACAGGAAAAGCACTAATTAATCCTAAGGATTGTGACACGAATCAAATATTGTATCAAGTATACAGTAAGCCATAAATATGAACATAGAAGAAAATTTGTCTGATAAGTACATACCATAACATAACAGGTACTTATGTACGCATCAGCCCGCGTTGAATACATATAGAACAATACAGTGAGAGCGTTACAGGTACAGCGTTATATGTAAATGTATTCGTGTGTTTTCACAAATTCATCATAAACAGTGAGTACCCATGCACAAAAAGCAGTGCTTCTATTCAGTTCTATTGGAAGAATTCACAGCAATAAGACCATTGCCGTATATGGTATAGGTATAACAAATACTCTTAGTATATACAACTATACCTATACTATAAAATAAATGGCAATAATTTGGTAGCACATTAACTGATTTAACGTGAAAGACCAATCAAAGTATGTCAATCACGTACCGCCATATCAAATTAAAGCAAAGTAAATGGGGCAATTGCTTTAATCTTTACAAAGGTCAATCCTGGAGACCGGAGAAGTTTGCATACGATTGAGAATTATATAACGAAAACTCAAGTTGGGAGTATTATGGAATGGATAGAGAGTATAGCGAACATATGTTGCTCGTTTAACAAACATTACATCACATCCTTCACCCAAACAATATCTTTAGGTCTTCGGATTGATTTAAAATTAATTGATAACTTAAGTGATCATAAATACAAATGTTCCATGTTAATTAAGTAAACTGGATTCGCGACATCGAAAATTGGCTTTGAGCACACAGTCCTAATTATATGTCAGTCACATAATTTAATTAGGTACATGTAAAGACTGAAATGAAATTAAACATATTGTACGCATGATACTAGAGAACATTACTAATTGACTTCACAAAGATAATAACTTACAGGAGCGGGCGACGACTCCACGAACCAAGTTCCTTACAGTGGCCATGTCCAATGTCCAACACAGATTTTCGAAGGCACAAATAATAAGTTGCTAATGACAGAATTGACAGACTGTTTTGATAGAAGTGTGCGTTGGGAGCGGAGAGCACGCGGTTGAGACGGAGACGAGAGCCAACTCGGCAGACAGGAGGAGAGCAGCTGAGTTGCAGGAAGTGCAGTGCCGGGTGATTTTATGACTGAGACGGGAATGCCGGGAGAGAAAGAATGAAGTGCCCGACAGTTCAACGGACAGATGAAGTGAAGTGAGAGACAGAAGCAGAACTAGACTACCAACTCCAAAGCCACCAACTCGACTAACTCAACTGACTCAATCTTCCAACTCTGTCTCGCTGTACCCAGAGTGCCGGCTAATGCTACTGTCTAATGAACAAATGCCCAGGCTGTAGACCTTATCGCTTCTACTGTACTGTACTGCGATGTGCGGTGCTAAACTCCCTTCTTCTCCAACTCTGTAACACATAAACACACACAATAATAGTATAATGTTAGTAAGTAAGAAGGGTAAGCAGTTAAGTATACGTTCTAAGTTTGTATAATATTATACTCATCCCATTACCAACTTCCATTTGGTTAGACTGACATGACAGTAGTCAGTACACGTACCCGGCTATACATACACATTTACACATAGTAGATGCATTAGTAGTACCTACTCAGTACTCCCATATCTACATCAATGTGTAAAACCAGTGGATAGCAGTACAAGTTACACGCATGGCATACCTCTCGTACTTTATTAAATCAAGGTCTCTTTGCGATAAACACATTACTGATACAAAGTATTTCACCATGCACGACAGCCATCAGCCAAATAGTGCTCGCCTCTTCGCTCGTACCTATTTACTACGTATCGTTTAGACTTCTCTGCATTTCATGACTCCAAGGATTCATTATCTTCTTAACCATTCAGTTTCAGAATCTGGAATAAAAAAATTCGTAGAATATTATAGCATACTCATTAGCAAAAAGTTTATCACATCACAATTATTACTTGCATATGCAATTATTTAATATAACTTAACTCTTCAAACTCAATAATATCATGAGATGTATGTTCTGGTTTCATATTCTTTACACTTACTAAATAATAAACATCTACAGTCATACATGATAATGGCAATTGAAGTTAGAAGCTGCTAATCCTATAAATATGCATGTACTTATTTAAGATTTAATGAAACTATTCAAAGAGGAGTTTACACATAATGTCTGTCAAGCAAAAGAAATGTGACCATTTAGTACGAGGGAATGCGGCATTTTAGCAACAGCAGCAGAACTTGAATATGCTAATAATAAGTATTTTATCGATTTTAACAATAAAACATTATATTAATTTGTCTCCCAGAATAAATGATTTCATATTTTACATTTACAATAAGAAATTAGGAATCCTTACACTCAATTTCATAGGAAAAGCAGTTTATATAATAATAAGAGTTATACTAATGAGAAAGAGATTTGTTTATCTTGTGTTGGCATTGATATACCTTTTTAGACATTATTAGTACGTGACACGTACTATTTTCATAACACAAGCATTGAAAAATACTATGGAAAACTAAAACCAAAAAAGCACACTAATGTGTGTATGTACACTAATGTGTGTATGTACTAACCGTATTTAACCTATCAATCAATAACAGTACATGTTTCTCAATATTCATGATGTTTTGAACGGACGGATATACGTTTGTAACTCATCAACTTCATCATCTAATGTCACACCATGACAAATGATGAATTATAATACGACTTGGCTAGATCCTTAGCAGATTTATTTAGACAATCTATACATGCGAATAATTCATTTAGTACAATTACTTAATGAGTATCCGTATTCTCGGCATGATTAATAACTCAGTAATTCTAGGTGATGCAGGTGAATGGGAATGAGTTAATTAACCTTAGTTAAACGGCCAACATAAGCCATTTGCCTAAAAGAGTTTTATAAGTGGAGTGTACTGTACAGATGTAAAAGTGGAAGAGAATTGAAGTGGAGAGAAGAGTAACCTTCGCCTTGCCCTTCGGAATGCCAATGCCACACCAAGCCAATGTACTAACTACCCTTCTCTATCTACTTACACACAAAATGAAGAATTAGCAAACTAACGAACAAATACTTAGGTACTTTAGGTGGGCATGAGAAACTGCTATTCAGTCAAGTCGTGGCAGAATGAATTGAAGTTTACAGAACGCATAGCAAATGACATTTGCACAAATACTTATTCCATAAGCTTACTTATAGATACAAAGTCAAAAAGCAAGTCCAAGTACGTATACATTCAACATCGCTGTATACAATTACAATTTTTTTCAGACACGCTACAACACCTTATGACAGAACACACCTTTACATAATCGGATACACCTCCCATACTCCATTACTTATCCTTACTACTATAATCTACTTGCGCTGTTCTGTCATTATCAAATTTATTTTCGCCATAAAATACTTGTTTGCCAGCCATCCTTCGTGGGTACAGGAGGTACTCTCAAAACCAGGCTCACCAAAATACATAATATAGATAGTTCTATTTCGTGAATACTTGAATACAGAACTTCTAAGGAGCTGCTCCAACCCTGATATAGTGAGTATTAAGTATAAGTAGGTATTCACTAAGTGTAACCACCGAAGACCTGAAGTAACCATACACAAGTGTCTTTAGGTCTAATAAGAGTGTACACTGTTCTCGGTAAATATATTATGTATAGTATGACTTTTACAATCCAGATTGCCTTCTCTTCTTCCAGTTCCAGTTCAAGATTAACAAAAGATTAGGCTTAAGCTGGTTACGCGTCGCGTTAATGCTACTGGTACTTGTGCTTGCTCTTTTACCAACATTTATACTTCGGTTAATCCTTTTTGAAAACTTGTTTATAGATAGAAAGGTACATTTTTCAGGCAATATTTCTGGAAAGAGCTCAGACTTACGGTTGGGTCAGTTCAGCTTAAATAAATTCCCGCAGTACAAGTATTTAAGCCACACTCAACAAAAATTTCGTTGGCTGCTGCGAGTGCGACTCACCAGAACTGCAATCTATATAAAGAAATTAACAGACACAAAAATACATTAGTAATTAGTAACTATAAAAATACTGCATGCATGCACATTATACGCCAAATTCACATTGCTATAACTATATTTAATTTACTGCGGTCAAATATTTCACAAACTTATTCTAAATAGAACTACAAGTGTCAACATGGAGTATTCCTCATTCCTAATAGGAATTTCCTATGATAGGAGTTACTTACTTATTGCGTAAGAAGTATAATATGTACTTCTTCATTTACTTAATCTATGATTTGTGTTGGACATCATAGTAGTATATACTGAATACCATACAGATATGCAATACACTCACTAGGCCTAAGAAATAACATCCTTCCATTCCATTTCTCTGGACTTGGACAGATATTTTACGGTAAGAACTAACTACTATCAGTTCAGTTCAACTTACTGCATGATCTAATAAATTCTTATGAGCTATCCCTTGGCCGGAGTACCGTGAAGTGAGTGGAATGTTTTGTGTGAAGGTCTCTTCGTCCTTTTCTTACTTGCTATTCTTTATTTTCTTTATGTGTCCACTCTACTTTAGTATATCCATTTCCATATAAAGTATTACATCCACGTATTGCCTGTTCAAAGTAAACTTTTCATATTTGTCTTGGCTTCCATTTTTTGCTTTTCGTTCTGAACCTATGTGTAGCAAACAACAACAAGACGAGGATCTTGGGTCCACAGACTCGTCGACAAGCTGGCAACCTAAATTATTGTTTTCTCTCAACTCAACAGACTTAAAATGAATGAACACCATGAGGGAAACTTTTCTGAAAAGAAAAATTGCGACAAATGAATGTCTTAGCATCGAGAATCCTTATATTATTTATTTTGAAGATGAAAATGTTCATAATAATTAGTCATTTCATTACATCTGTACAAATATCAGTCATACTTCATGCTAACAAATCAACCTATGTTTAAACGTTTTAATACAAAATAGAATACCATTACAATATCATCTTTTGAAGTGTGTAGAACTCACTTCTTATGGGTATGAATCTGATCTAATGTCTAATCAATTTATTTAAAATTAATATTTTAGTTGAAACAAGCCTAAAGCCACTTCATTTGCGCTGCGTATAAGTATGTCTGGCTATATAGATGAACAAAAATAAGTTGTCTACACTATGTATATTCTAAATACGAGGGCGGATGCAGTGATAAATGCCACAATCTCGTCTGCACTACATTTTGAAGAGATAATCATACCTCATTTCATGATGATCGGAACCTACGTATTTGTATACACCTGAATGGCATTTACTATTATGGAAACCATTTGCAGTACTACACTAAATACAGACATTATATTATATACATATTATATTTGTACACGTGTACTTACATATACTTTCAAATGCTTCAAAATGACATGCCATGTTGGAATTGGGAGATAAGACTCTTGCACTTGTATCCTAAAGGGGCACAAAGCAGAAATAGGCAAGCTTTACAAATCTGTCTTGTAAACTAAGTATTATTTCATGAATGTTTGTGAATTACATCGTTATCGGCTGTAGCACGGAAAGGGGTAGGTGGGAACTGGATCTATAGCAATAGTTAAAGGCTTAAATTCAATATATCTGGTCCTGGTCTACGAATGACAAACTGATAACTGTTCCAAGTACATCCTACACTAAATATAATTATAGACAGCCACGTATTATGTTGGTATACGTGTAATACAGTACACGTATCCACAAAATCACATATTATTAGGTATAGTAAATTTTGTAACAGAAAAGTATCGCGCTTAATGAAATAATTTAGCTTTATAGCTATTTAATTGATTAAATTAAATCATATTACAATATAAATACAAATGCATGACAGTCATCGGCATCGGTATAGTCCGTCGGTAAGTAAAACAGAGTTGGAAATAAATTATCAGTTTTCAAATGTTTAAATGTTTGCTTTTAAATGTACGCTTATGACATGGATATAATATAGCAAGCCCATGAAAGCCTTTACTTGTGTTACAGTGAAGTGCCTACTAACCTCCTCTCCTCTTGTTCAAGTCATGGATACTCATAAACCAATAAAAACTATTTTTTCAGTTCACCTCATTAAATTACACCCTCTAACTTTAAAAACCTTTTTGAGTTTTTGAAGGAGAATGAATCATTTGTTTGTCTCACTCAACTAGAAACCAAATGGACCATTTTTAGCTCGCCCGAGGAAGCGAGCTTATTTAATGCTACACATGAATTTTTCGTAAGTTATACTAGTCCTAGAGCCCTAAGTAATAAATAAGTAAATTGCCATTTTTAACACATTCCATTCATGTAATGTTTGACTGCAATCAACATACACCACACCAAATTGCCTCCACCATATCATTGAAATTTTTCAGGAAAGTCAGAGATGATAATGCCACACAACAGCAAACTATACAAGAAAGTTAAAAATAGAGCGACTCTAAGATGTAAATATCAATAAATATTGCAGTTACAGTTACAGATATATAACTTAACATTACTGTAGAACAGGGGGAACAGTGCCTACTACAAATAAGTATGCCAAAAATAACCAAAATATTATTTATTGTGAATGCTGCTGGTGAGAATTTATTGGCTTAGTGCAAAAACAGATTTTAGAAAATAACAGATCACTCAGATATCAATAGCTTACATAAATAGTAGAAGGAGAGCTTAGCATGTAAATAAAACCGAGTAAAACGTTGTTAAATTGAGTAAATCCCGGATTAAGTTACATGCGTAAGCAAAAGCAGCATGGACCAAGCAACAAGGACAGTTTCAGCCACCGCTTGTTTGTCTATGATCCACCTTGTGCTTTGGCAGTTAGATTTACATTTCGATGGCTGATCAGTATATATGTCGATTTTGTTTATACGTGTAATACCCATGCAGCAGCTCAGTAAGTACTCAGTATGTATTAAGGACATGGTTCGCGAGCTGTGGCTACGTACATGTCCACACAGCTATCAGCTAGCTACCTATTACTGTGGCTTTATGCAAAATGCAAGCTAAAACGTAAAGCATGGGATCTGGGTATCGAAAGAAAGAAGCAGGATACCATGTGTAGACGTGTAGATAAAGTGGTGGCTGTGTGTGTGGACGGTTTGCTTGGTAAGCAAAGCGAAATGTAAATGGAGATAGCGGAAAAGAGAGAGATGGCTTGTTCGCGTAAGTAAGTCTGTGTAAGCAAGCGTCGAACAAGTAGCAGTCAGCAGTGAGTGTTTTGAGTTTAGTTTCTGAGGAGCCAGTAGGAGATCCACAAGTAAATGCCGGAGCTTTGCTCCAGCTCCTATCCGCCTGCTCTCTGTTATTCTACTCTACCGTACTTTTCAAAGAATCTGGCAGATTGTGGAGTTTAGCACACAAGGTTAGTCACATTTCACTTACAATCTAATTTAGAATACTTGAATGGTTCACTTTACTTGGAGTTCGCATTGCACTTGGAATAAAAGAAGCTGTGCTTGCTAAAATCAAATGTAACCTGAGGACAAAAGCAGAAAAACAATTTGATGCCATTCAATAGCCTACATGAAAGAATCGCTGAATCTTAAATAGCAACAGTGACAGCGACAATATGCACTATAGACTTTGACTTTACAAAAAGTCAAATGCAATAGTCTAGATTCTAGATACAGATTTTTCTTTGGAGGGGTCGATTAACTGTCTGTCTCTAATCTCTATCTATATGCTTGACTTCAGTATATGTGCATAGCTAAACGAATCGTATTACTTACAACTTATAGTACTACTACAAGTAGGTACCATTACAACCGGCTCAAGTCGGAGTCGGAACGCATATTTATTGGAGAGGTACAGTACAACTATTCTATAACTTAACTATAACATCTAACTAACGTCCTACCCAGTAGCAGTAGTTGCCTAAGTTAGCAACATTATATAGAAATATTATTTGTAGAGTTCAGCGTAAGTGGATCCAAAACTTCAATTATAAGTCACACTTTGAATTAGCCGCCTAAAATGCTTGGATCCTCGCAGGTTACCCGTGGGTGAAAAGTGCTCCTCATAATTGTATTTATGAACCACAAATTCTACGAGGTGCTTG
>JABASH010003873.1:0-15369 GCA_019776445.1 Tomocerus maximus | reverse complement strand
AAGTGTTGCAAATGTATACTATAGTACCTTAAAATTACACCAATTAATTTAAAAACTTTCTTATAAAAATTTACTAATATAATTAATACATGCTTTGTGCGAATACTTTTAAAAAAATTGCTCTTCAGTTCAATTCATGGGCACCAATATTCTTTTTCAGATTTTTTCTGAAAGCAAAAAATAAATAGATCATTTAAAATTGTTTGATTATTACAACAAATTTGTCATTCTCAAAAATGTTTTTCTGCAAACGCTCCAAGCAGTTAAGTTTTAGCCAATTCACCATATTACCGTATTATCGTATTGCAAATTATGAAGAATTGTTTCGCTACACATTTTCAATGAGCAATTTTTGAGTACTATCTTCACTTAGTGGAATTTCCATGGAATACCATGGCCATGGGCATATTATGCCAAAAGAATATTTTCAGTTTCAAATTTCCAGTTTAACTAAAGCGACAACGTTTCTGAATAAAGTACGAATGCAAAAAAGTGGCACACTGATTACATGTTTCCATGATTCGTGAAAGATATGAAAAATAATTGAGTACTCCTTTCTCTCAAACGTAATTCTGGCAAATCGGAAAGTTTTGTAGCAATGGCCTAGCATGAATTATTTTATTGTGACAAGAGATTATGTGCTATTATTATATACAATACAATAACCTCCGTTCGATTTATTTGTATTAGTGTTTTGTGTCTGTGAATGTGGATTAGTGAATGATAAATCATATCTCGTGTTAACTTGATACATACCCTGTATTCACTCTGATTAGCAAACATCACTGAACCGGCAGGAATTAATTTAAGTACATACCTACTTTATACACCTGCTTTATATAAAATACATAGAGGAGCAATTATCATTGTTCGACAGTCAAGATAAGCTTTCACAACATCACAATTTGTCTAGTACACATTTTGTATCAAAACTCAAGGTATATCATGTCCCTAAAATATAACTGAAATGATTTAGTTTGATTTCACTATTTTTATTAAAGTATACAATTTTGCATAAAAGTTTTGCATAAAAGTAAATCACGTAAGGTTTAAAATCCGCCAATGTACAAGTTTAAGATGATGTGGTAACAGTTTTAAGGATACACACGTGCACAGTGGATTTTCTTAATTTAGAAAACACTCAAACGAACAACAAAAATCACTTGTTGCTGTTATGAAATATATATAAGAATTCACAGGGAGTCTAATATTTGTAAATTAAATAAACAATGGTTATTTGCCTGGCTCCTGAATATTAATTTTAATATTAATAAAAGAGAAAATGTGGACGGATGGAGCGAGTGTAAAGTTTAGTTTAAACAGAACGCACCGTCAAAGATTCATAAATAAGAGACAAGGTCAAGTCCATGGTTTTTATGCGAGGTGGGATATAGAGAAGATAGAAAATATATATAGAGACAGTGGATCCGTGAGCATAGAGATACCTTGTTCCCACAGACAGACAGATCTGTCTGTACAGATAAATACCTACACAGATAGAGAATAGTGCAGAACATAGACAGACAATTCCATCGTTGGCGAGTGTGCAAGACTTGATGATATAGGAGTGAACAGTCAACTTTTAGGTTTACCCTTTTGCCTTACCTAAATTCAGATGTACCTCATTCACTCAAATCATTACATAACTACTTTCTGCTCCCTCTTATATATAGCACCAGCTGCAATACGCTCCTGACAGACGCCGAAATTATTTTGCATATCCATGTACATTGGCCTAGCTAAGCTGCTAATCCTCTGACACATTTCAACAAGGATGCGCTAAGCCCTAATAGGCACCTTCAGTCGTGTCCGCACATTTCCCTTTTCATCGTTCGGATATACTACAGACATTAACAATCTATTAATGGCTACCCTCCTTCGGATTAACTTTCGTGCTAACTTCTAATAAAACCGTGATAATATTATGCAAAGCTGTGGGGACAAATAGCAATACATATCACACACGTCTAGGCAGAATACCATATAGATTCAAATGACTAAACTTGAAGTATCTATGTAATTCTACAGTCTTACTCTTTCATTTATTTAATTTAGTATTTTTTGCTAAATGTTTGATTTTAAATTACAAATCGTTAACTGTATGTAAGCTTTTATTTTTCCTTTAAATTCTCTTCAAGTAAATTCACTTAGATTACTTTCTAAATTTTTGACAAGGTGGAATCAACAGGCTCTTTAATAATTTATAGACATAATAGCACACTAAACGGTTACTTATATACAGATATAAGTAAATATTACATGCAGTAAAAATTACACATAATAAGTATCACGCTCCAATAGTTGGTTTATTTTAGCAGATTTATACTGAGCTACAATGCATTCTTTACAGAATTAAGTGCAATATCTCTTTGCATACCTTTACCAGGGTTCTGGCCGTTATTTCTATGCTGAACTCTAGTTGCTTTTAAAAATGTAACTTTCTAAGTCTACCTGTTCATATTCGCCGTGAGGTTGTATTATATTACAGTAATAAAAAATTAACGCTGCAAATAAAAATTCAGTACTTAGCCAGAAGACATAAATAATTGTCTGCTGTATTCAACAAGTATTTTCCAGAGAAAACACACACATAAGCATGCAATCTCCCTAAAAATTTGTATGGGGTTCTTACAATAATATGTCGCTAATTTGTAAATTGTGTAGAATTTGATATCAGGAATTTGCTTATATTCTTATACCAGCGATTTTCAAAATTGTTTACTTCAATATTTACACAATTTAAGTATGAGTATCTTAATAATTAATCCGTGAGACTAGATCATTTTTCTTACGCTTAAATTCTATTTATTTTGATCTTTGACAATGTGGTCTTGTATTAAATCAAAATATATATTGGCACAAAATTTACTATTGACCTTGTCAGATTATTATGCCATCTACTATCTGCAACATAACGATATAAATTGTTAAATGGCTTAATTGTTAATTGCATATTTACATACGTGCATAAGAAGGCAGTTCTAGGAAAATGTATGAAAGTGTTACATAATGCATAATGCATAAGTTTCTACCTAAGTTTACACCTTCTGCAACTATTTTCTTTTAATTACTAACAATAAGTTAAATGGTGATATTGAAATCTTGAAGGTGAAAATTCATACGCCTACATTACTACAATGTTAAAACACACTACATATTGCTGGCCAGTATGTTCTTTGAAGTTTTAGTCATTTAATGTACAATATAATTTGTATTCCTCTCTGTAGCAAGTAGCAACTAAAACATTAAAGATTAAAATTTAGCCTAAAGAACAAGGCTGAAAAATCTGCTCAGCCTTGACCCATCAAAAACTGAGTAAAAATATTTGAGGCTAGGTATAGCAGCATTAATTTGAATTAATATTTAAATACAACCACATTCCAACCAAATCAAAAGGTACAGTGTATAATTTTTTTACAGTTGACTACGCAAACCCTTTTTGAAGTTTGTATTAAAAGCTTCCTTCATGCATTCATTTCGTATGGCAAGGAAAATGGACTTCGTGACAGGTTTACCATTTACATTTACACACGTGTCATTGTCATCGTTTATTAATTACCTAGGTATATCCTCTTTGTCAACAACTTTCTACTTTCATTAATCTATCATTAAAATTGAGATTTTGATCTATTCTTTACACAGCTACATACTTAATTTATGTGAAAATCCACAAAACCCATAAATTAAAAAATATTCAAAGAACCCAATTCATTTATCGTGTCATGTCGTTATTTCTAGTTCCATTCATATGAAATATGCATGATAGATTTGGAATTAAATAAAAAAGCTGCTCTTCATTTGTTCTATATTCTAAAGTGTCATCAACCTTAAATGCTTAAAAGTAACTTTCATAACGGAAATCTTAACTAGAACCATATTCTGAATGCCATCAATATATATTAACGCTAGTACTCTGTTCTTATTAGTTTTTGTTCTTCAAAAAGTTTATAGACATACATAAACTGTTTATTAAGTAGTACGACGTTAGTAAAGCTAGTTAGATGGTATGTGAGCATTTCCAGTTATGGGATTTGTTGTGCTTAGACAGTTGCCATTTGCCATTTGACATATATTGCCTTGTGCCTATAACGATTCTAAATTTAAAGTTTAGACATTAAAGTTTGTAATTGCTTCATTGTCTTTTGATTCATAAATAAGATATACAGATAATTATATGTAATGTAAGAAGTTTATTGTC
Organism: Tomocerus maximus; assembly: GCA_019776445.1. Lineage (NCBI taxonomy): Eukaryota > Metazoa > Arthropoda > Collembola > Entomobryomorpha > Tomoceridae > Tomocerus > Tomocerus maximus. Next base: position 11,171 of record JABASH010003873.1, on the reverse strand, counting down.
AAATCTTTGCACAACAGAATTGACTGCTGGTTTCCAACATAGGAGAAGACGTCAGTCGATATGAGTCGACACAGGTGGCTAACACAGGACGTATAAGAAATACTAAATGTAATCAATTAAATCTGTCTGGTAATTTTGTCAAATTTTGTTGTGAAAATTTAGAATATGGAAGTTGTAAAAAATATGAAATCAAGTTTAATATTTTAATACCTACACTAAATCTGTATACAATTCTTCTTAAATTTGCTGTACTATTTACTACAGGAGAAATAAACAAAACGATCTTATAGTATCATTGCAATGTATTACATTCAGCATCCGGTTCTGTCGGTCTCAGATTATTGCAATTTATGGCAAACAATGAAATCTCTCTGGAAGGCTACAATGTTTTGCATGGTTCTGAATCTCATTTCTGATTCTATTGTTTTCAATACAAATGAACACTGAATTTCCTACCTAATACTACTGATGTGAACTGTGGATATAGTAAGCTACATGCTATGATATAATAGGTTTATATTTATTATTCATATAATTATTGTGTTCCTCTTTTCATATAACTACCAACCAATATAGCCATAGTCAACTTACCGACGTCAGTAGTCAGTATCCGTAATCGTGTGGTCGCATATGTAGTTACACAAAATAAAATGTATTTCACATTGTATGAGTCATAAAATGCATGGAAACTTTAAATATTATAAATTTTGCCATTGCAATAATTTCTCTCAGCGTTTAATTGAAATTAAATGATGGATGGCGATTAATGTGGTTTTTTAAAATCACAATGGACCCACGCGGTAACTGTATTCTACAATTAGCAGTTACTATTTTTCAAAGTGGAGATTACGCTGTTATTTCATTTTGCTTCTTATTTTGTGCATATGGGACGAATACTTTTCAAAGTCAACATGGCATAAAACGGCAATGGAAAATACCCAGATCCTATATTTTCTGTGCTAATTACTGTACATTTTTATGTAAAACCTTCTTGTTTAGTTGACCAGGATTATTTATTTATTCCTAAGATTAAATAAAAGGTTTGTTTGCACACAAGATGTTAAGGTATGCAGATAAATCATTTAATATAATAAGGAAACAAATCAGCTACCATAATATTGAGCATGAAGTTTAGGTATTATGTTACATCAATTGACTAAAGTATTTAGTACACAATTAAGGTTAAAATACACTCACATACTTACAATAGCTAAATCATAAGATGTGTTATGTATGAAAATTTGCTTTTATTGAAGGGAACAATTCTAGTTTTTCTATCTAACCTTTTCTAGTTTACTTCGAGTGAAGGAATTTCAAAAGAAACGACAAACTCGCATTGTGATTTACTCCATATTAATTATAAAAAAATCAAATTAAGTTTTTATTGCAGTTTCAAAAATGCCTGTCTCAAAAAGAAACCCAATAGAATAAATGACAAATAGATACATAAATACATAAACCAAAATATCAGTGATGAATGGGAATATATAAAGTAGTTTTATTGGAATAAATGAACCATTTTATGGAAATAAACGTAGTATCCCCAATTCCCATGTACATACGCTTAAAACCAACAAACATCTTATAAAATCTCTACTCCTATAAATAACACAGATATGAGAGTAAGACTAACATTCCAGTTTATCAGCTTACAATATAATTTACAATCTCAGTTCGATGTAGTTTGTTTCCTTTAATAATAAAAAATACTATCTGAAATTACCTACGTATTTCAAAGAGTTTCAAAAAATATGAATAGAAAAGCAACAAAAATGTTTGCTAATTATAGGAGGATCACGTCAGGAACTAGTTAGCAGTTCCATAATTACAAGATATAAACACACTAACCGATACTGGATACGATTAGCATAACATGTACTTAAGCAACACGAAAGAATAAATATTAATTTATTAAATTATGTATCGTTACATTCATTCTTTACTTGTGTACGGGTATACTAAAACTAAGGCATTTGGTTCCCACTGCAATGCATGTCGAATGTCTACCTTAGCCAATAGGAATATGCATGATGAAAATATTATAGGAGGCAAGTACTACTATGTGCTAAGTGCTAATATAATTATACAGATAAGCAAGTTAAAGGTGTATTAAGACGCTGTTAGGTACGCTTCTGGAAATGTCCTTCATGCCAATCACGTCTTACGCAATCATTCGAAATAAGGTCGTAACTCGTAAGTAACAAGAATATTATGATGCATGCGTCTATTAAATTGTAATATTACTACGAGAAATATATGACCATTTATGTCTAAAGTCATTAATAACATCTACATTATTTCATTGACAAAAAAGAAGCGTGTCGTGCAGTTTAAATTTTGAAAATTAACTAATTTCGTCCGTCTCGATTGATCCTAAGCGCCAATTGGTTCAATTAATTAGATACCTATATTATTATAGAACCTGTTTCTTATTATCAGTATCTCTGCTTTCAACGTTTTCTGTTTGATTTAATTCATTCTGAAAAACTCAAAGGCAACATGCGAGTTCAGAGAAAGACTTGCTGCTTAGTCATCCTATATAACATGTGCTTGATTTTAGAACCTATTCAAGTTTATTTTGTAAACTCATTTTATTTAAGAACATATAAAATTCAGATGACTTCAACATTTCCGATGGAGTGTATAACAAATTAATTTAACAAAATTCTACAACGTTTGTTAGTAGACACTAGACATTTTTAAAAATCATTTGCAATTGATACAGAAAGTATTAAAAATACGAAACAGAATTAATACTTTGTAATGTGCTAGCACCAATTGTCCAGTTATTTTGTATTCTTACGCAGGATTATTTTTTGGTAGGAGCTAAAAGCAAGTATTTATTAGTATTAGCGATATAGTAAAGACTGTTTCAGAGGCAAGTTGATATTCTAACATGATTATCACCTTAGCCGTCATTTTATGTACTTAGTATTATCATCGGTACATATGTATAACCTCCTATTGCATATTATGCAAAACCTAATGGTGGGGTAAGATTTATAAATATGATACGAAAAGTTGGTATTAATTTACTTGTCTGACGTCATTCCAGCAAAAATACTTGTATGATGTGATTGGATTTGCTTTTTATCCATAAATAATTACAGGATTTTTCATATGCATAGAGATAATTTTAAAAGATTGCACATTAGTCGTCCTGGATTAATTTGAATAACTACTATTTCAAAAAAGAATGTATAACTTGAAATGATTTTTAACCTTGGGTTGCTGCTGATGATGAGGTACGTGTTTGAGGTTGTAGGAGCAAGAATTTCCCATTTTCAACGGTGACTTTTTGGGAGAATTTGGATTAGAATGCTCAAGAGCCGCAATAGCAGCAGCCACTGACACAGGATCTGGAACTATAACGGTGGACTGGTCCTCCCCTTCCTGTGTGTCCAGATTGTGAAAAAAGGGATTTCGACCGTTCTCTCGATTGAGTTCCCAATGAGATTGATCTGGGTCTTGATGGAAAACACTTTGTGATGGATTTTGTTGTGAATGAAAAACTTTATTTTTTCTGAAGGGGGTTTTGTTGGTGTCTAGGGAAGTTTGTTTGGGCACAGGTTGATGTTGAGGATTGTTAGCTGCTGAGATGCTGCTTCCAGTGCTGGTATTAACAGACGCCAGTTTTTCCTCTGATTTTTCCACCATTGAATAGTATAGTATATGCAAAAGTTTGAGAGAAGAAATTAGTGTTAATAATAATAATAAATAACTGAGAATCACTCGTATGAATAAATTCTTCACTCGCTGACAGAGATTTTAAATCGCTCTGTCTCGTTTTCTCGTCTTTGGCTGTCTCTATCTCTACTATAGTTATGTAAAAGAACTTGGCTTGCCTACGACTACTGTGCTCGTCTTATGCGATCTTGTAATCTGTATCAGTAATGAAACTGATCTCGTCCGATAATAATATTATGTGTGTTAAAGCGTAAGACAGACAGACAGCACCTCTTCTATGTAGTGTAACCCAATCTATAGGTATTATTTATGTATCGTTGCAAACGAGATTTGTTTGCGTGTGTAGCTTTTCAGTGTGAATAGTGTTTCGTTGATGCCTCTTCACAATCTCTACCGAAAGTGATAGAAGTGAAAAGTTAGTGCATAGAAGGTTGGTTAAAGTCTCAAGTTTGAGTTAAAGGGATTGCCATTGCCATTACAAAGCAGAATTATTTATGTTGGTTGCTGTGCTAGACTAGGCTGGGCAGGCATGGCATTGCATAGGCACAAGCCCAAATAAACAACTGGCAGGCCATGGATAAACACACACGCTGATGTCATCCTCTTCAGATGATGTCTTGTGCTTATTTTATTTTTGCACGGTTTCACTTTGGCATAAGTGTGCATCTCTGCTTAACCAGACATTATACACATTACTATACTCACAGCACTAGACCAACCAAACACGAGTCACGAAACCGCACCGCAGTTTCTACTCCCATAATACTATCTAAGTAGCATCCTTAGAGTATAACTTTTCATAGGGATATGACCAAAATTTAACTCACAAATAAAGGGAATAGAAAAACTGAATTTGAATTTGCAAGACATAGGGGATGTTAAGGTTTTGTTCTGACTAAACTACGAATTGCCGAGATAGCGCAAATCCATGGGTCTCTTTTTGTTGATATTCTGCGCAATGCGCAGAAATGTGTTTTTTCTCTAATTAAATACAAAACTGTCAAAGCAACCTGAAAACTTGTTGAAAATGTTAATTATATTTTAAATTAATGGTTTTTCAAACAACGGCAGATTGTAAAAACATAACCCTCTGTCTACTGCTGGACGATTATAACTCATTTATTCTTTTCCTAACCCGTATGGCCATGTGTATGCATAATAATCGTAGAGTGACACAATTAGTAATTAAGAGGTATAATATTATTACCTATATTTATTAAATATTTTTGCTGTCCGGATTGTCTGTCTCTTTTGTCTCTCCATGATTCGCGCTCAGTTCCAACAACTCAAGTTCACTCTACCGTAGGTAGTCACAGAATAGTTCTTTTATGTCTTCTGCAGCTCTTATCACTCTATGCATGCACAACAGTTAGTCCTGTGTGCGCAGTATGCAAAACTCTGTGCAAGCTATTGCCGTGCGCCCGAGGCTATCCTTATAGGATGACTTTACTGTTTGGGTTATATTATACCATTGCATTACACTAAATTGCATGTGATTTTGAATGTGCATGTGATACCGTTTTAGGTAAAATTCATCCATTATCGTGAAATGTTTTCAGACTGTAGTGTCTATATACCTTTTTGATGAAACAGAAAGAAGCATCGCAAGCATGACGCAATTTCGTGAAGCAAGTATTACACTTGAATCATTCTTCTTTTCTTGGAGATTCTATATTGTACGTGACGGTTTTGTAATGTAATGTGTGTCAGTTAGCAGAAGCACTGAGTAAGTCTATACTTTATCCATTTGGCTAGTACAGTGATGTTGAAGACTGCGTCTAATTTCTTGCATATCTCCAATCCCAATCGATTCGTAGTCAGTATTTTTCTGCAACCCAGTATTACTATTATATTTAACTGGCTATAGGCCTTTTAATTTATGCATAGTCGTAGGTATTTCACTCAAATACCATACAACACAATTTCATTGATTAAGTATTATAGGAACGAAATCATGGACATTAATTGGTTTTATGTCCCTAAATGGTACATGTTACATTTTCATCGACATATCACGTTACTTAATTGAAACTGAGTGTCAATTATCTTTCATTTAGGGATTTTTACTATTGTTACCAAATAGGTATATGAAATTACATTTTTGTAGATGGGGACATAGGAAATATTTTTAACAAAACACAATTTTTTATTTCCCAACTTCTTGAACCTAATTCCAAACTAAAATTAAGAATTAAAAATATTCATGGCTTCCTTTCATAGTAAACATGGCTTATCGCATGAGAATCAAAGGTGATTCTTATTTTATCCATAGACGCCATTGATTTCTGGAAGCAATAGCATTAACATTGAACCCAAGTTTAGTGGATCATCACGAAAGTGCTTTACATTTACATATATATGATATGTGCACCTATTCCATCCATGAAAATGGGTCAAATGATCAAACGTTCGTACTACTACCAACAAAATGGGACACAGGGGCATTGTTAAATATATACCTAGGTTTCTAGGCCATATTTATTATGAATGTCTCAAGCTAATTTTTTCTATGCAGAATAATTCAATAGAAATGATCCCCAAAATGTAGTTCCCGTCGCAGGCTGAATGCCACATACTATACCTAGTATATGACTTAATTATGAAAAGAAAACACTATTGATGGCAATTAGGTAGGTAGGTACCGCAAAGCTCGAATAGTGATTGACCTGATATAATATAGTAACATAACTACCATATTATGTTATTATTATATGTCACCGTTCTTAGTTAATGTTGAAACTCGGTTAATATTGAAACATCCATGTGCGTTTAAAACTCAAATCTCTTTAAATGCATATGGAGCTATCAAAATTATTTAAAATAGGTTCAATGAAATCAATTTCCGATAGAATTCAACATGAACAATCTATAAAAATAATTTGGATTTGGATCATTATAAACTCCAAATTAATTCAAAAATTGCAAACTTTACCTCCTTTTGGGCAATTAACTATCTGTACACTCATAAAATGTTGGAGAAAATTATTGTCATCAAGTTATCACACAGAGTTAAAGATAAACTACGAATACTAGATAGGTTCGAACACTCCTGAATATAAAGTATTTAGCTCGTCTTTGCCATTTAACAATAACCTACCAAAAATGTCTATTTTTACTACAATAGTTAAACGTTGATTTATTAATGACAAACCTTTCAACGATTCGCGTAAAAAACGTAACTACATATTCATTCATTCCATATTTAATTATGCAGACATGCTTGACCATTGCAATTATGGCAATGACGTATATTGCGGCATTGACGAAGAAATGTTTTATGATTCGTATTCCAATTTGAATAATTGGATAGCTTCATGCAAATAACAGAGCGAGATGTATTGAATTATTACTCTTTGAATTCCAGTCCACTCCACACTAGAAAAATTTATTTTTCAGCAATTCACATAAAATTTGATATTTATAATTTATGCTAATAGCAACTAAACAGAAATGTAACTCGGATTTCAAAATTGAAAGTAATTCCGGAGAAACATGAACTTAATACATTTACAAAGAACTAATTTTAAACGAAACAGCGAAGCAGATACAGTATATTCCATATCCATACACGTCTATCGCTACAAATAATTTAAGTATTATAGCAAAATGTAGATATTGACATGACACTAATCGTTGTTAGCGTGTTATGAAGTTAACAAGTTGTATGCAGCATAAATAACATTATATTATTTCTTCCCCAAAGGTTTCTCATTGTTCACATAGACCGGTGTGATGAGAACATACGGATCTAATAGAGTACATTCTATTTATGTGCAAACAGTAACATCAATTTTTATAGTTATTTGCGATTTGTTTTCTCGCAATATTATAAGTACCTTATTTTCAGTTAGATGTGACATACAGCGCTTATATAGTAGCTCTATTTTGTGAATGATGTTTATGGATTATAAATACACACGTAGTTATAGTTGACTTTGTCATTTTCAGACGTCCTCGTTACAATTAGCTATTATTTTTTAAAGTTTCTTAACCTGTTGTCTTTGGACCAACTCACGACCGGATCGTACAAATACCTATGCAATAAAGAACTTAAAACTATCATGATCGTTATCTACTGTGTAGTGTGTAGTTCTTATAATGCTGTATTAAACAAAATTACACTAGTGTTGATTGTTTTTACAGTGTGCATTAAACACAAGAGAGATCCATAATATTTATTTTAAATCTTACTGTACTATTTTATCAATAAGTATAATCATATTATCATACCAGTTATAAATAAAAAAGATGCTAATTTACACTTCATATTCATGAAACTAAACAGTAACAGCATTCACACAGCATCCAGTGCACACATAAATACTTTTGTTATTAATGTTTCTGTATAATAAGCATTGTTTTTACATCTGCAGATTTACGCGATTAGTGTAGGTAGGTAATAGAATCAAAGCATCCGTTTTAAGTAGATATTCCTTAAACCACATTATTTTTTGTAAAATAAAACTATCATCACAAAAAGAAGCGTTAGCGTTGCTACGCAAAAAGATAGCGGTTAGTACGCTCTTATAATTATTTATGCTTGCGAAAAGAACCTTTAGGTACTATACAAAAGTATAACGTTAACATGAGAAGGTAACGTTTCTTTACATTCATTTTTGAGAAGTCACCTAATACATCTACACTTATTGTCAACGTAATTAGTAATTATTCAGAAACAATTCCCCATAAAATGTCAACAAATCAGCAAATCATTCTATTAAAGTCAGCATACAATACACGATTCTACATTAGAAGTTAATACAACTATATTAGTAATATTATTATCGAATTCAATCCCTATTAGTAGATGACTATAAGAGTACTCATATTTCTGTATCAAATAATTATTATATTATGGGATACTTCAATACCCTTATCTTCTTTAGCTAAAGGCAAATAGTGAACCAGTATCAGTACTCAGTACCTTTGTTGGACTGCATGTTGCAATGTAATTAATGTACCAATTGTAAAAGTAAAAAGATTCATTCACACATGATGCCAACAGCAATGCCTATACTTCCTATCAAAACAAAATCATTACTCTGTCTGTAGTTTAAAAATGGAATAGGCAAGTATTATTTTAACAGTTTCGGAATTAAGGAGAATTCATTGTTTCCATTGTTTTACATGAAGCGAACAAGTAAAACGTAGCAAACGTAGCTACCACTGATTTTACATTCCCAACAAATTTGTCCTTCGTTGCTAAAGTTGTGGCCAATTGTCACCAATAAAATTAATTCATAACCAATCCCGCTAAAATAATGTCGTCCCTAATACATAAGCACACTTTGTATTTTGCATGCTTATAATTTTAATGACTTTTGGACAACTGTACTCAAATGTGGAGAATGAAACTTGTGTAAATATTAAAAGCAATAGAATATAAATCAGCAACTTCCCATAGAAAATGACTTGAGGAATACGTCTGGAAGTAAAGTTGGTCGTAGAGAGATATTTTGTATCTGCTTAAATAATCATTTCCTATATGCGTACGCAGAGAGTGAACGGTATGTTAACAGCAGTCATTTTTATACATTACATCGATGTTCGTATTTACAAGTGTGATCGATTGACCATAAACCAAAAACCCCTGCCAAAAGCCAAATCTGACAAAATACTGGTTTATTAAGCTTTAAAGATATTCATGTAAAGAACAATTCAATTTACAACCAAGAAAACAAAGTGCAAAATTCAATTTAAAAACAACGCAGATTTCAACTTAAATTTGCCAATCAAAAAACAGCTGCTTCAAAACTTATACATCTAACTCGCTAATATTTAGCAATATAACAAGTCAAGTTACATACGAACTATGTTTATATAGGTATAATGTATTCAGTTATGCTGTTGCTATATGCTATTCATTACATCTAGTTTTAATTTGACGAAATAACTTAAGATATTTATAAATTCTGCATGTAAAACCCCTTTGGATAAAACTAACGGCACTCCCATACTTTTACAGTCTGATCCACACTTCCAGTAACAACAAATGGATGCATACGATGAAAATCTGATAAAAAATACCAAAATTAGCTACAAATCTCAAATTTAAGACAGTAAAACAAATTTAAACCGTATGACACTCACCTACGGAAGTACAAAAATGAGAATGAGCTTCCAGAACTTTACTGCATCGCTTATTTGCCAACTCCCACACACGCAACGTTTTATCATCACTAGCAGACAGTAAATATTTACCTCCAGGGTGAAATACTAAGCCCCGCACCCAATTGTCATGCCCCACAAGAACAACGACACATGTATTGGTTCCAATATCCCAGATTCTAATAGTCTGTTAATATAAATACAAATAATAATGACAAAATTGACCATAAAAATATCAGTCTTGCTGAAATTTAAGAAATAACAAATCAGTTACCTTATCTCGACTTCCAGACGCGAGAAACGGCCCAGTTGATTTTTTGTTGTCTGATCCTTCACAGATTGGCTCCGCAGCAGACTCGGGTGCCCAGGCAATGCACTCGACTACATGATCGTGATCTCTCAGCTCCGCCTAAAATAAACCGATTTTAATTTAATGACTGCTTCAAACCGAAGTTGCTTCTAAAAGACAGTAAATAAAATTCAACGAATAATGAAATAGAAAATTAATGGTTTAAAATTTAAACCATTAATTAGAATTTAAACGTTTAAAATTTAGAGTTGCTTGGTTTAAATAAGTGATTTTGCAGTAAATAAACATAGAATAATAAAATTAGAATTGTCACCATAAAAAATTAGTAACATGGACGCAACTTTGCTTTGTAGCGCAAAACAATATTTGACACTGACCTTACATTCTTTACTGTTGGTCACCCAAATTCTCACTGTTTGATCATTAGAACATGAAGCAAGAAGACTTCCATCGGGATTTGGTTTAACCATCCTTATCCATTCTCGATGTCCGACAAAGGTTCGAACACAGTAGCCTGTTGAGATTTCCCAAAGTTTAATGGATTTGTCTCGGGACGAGGACACAAGATAATCACCCGAGGGAAGAAAGGCAACGCTTGAGACATTGTGATCATGACCACGGAGAGTTTTGACACAGTCGTAAGTTGTGATGTCCCATAACTTTATAGACATATCTGCGCTACAGGACGCTGTAAAAATATACCAAACATTACATCAGATTTAGTTGCTATAAGATTTCGTGTATGTTTTCATCAGTAAACGAATTAAATTTTTTGAAAAAACTAAAGATGCTTAGGACAACGGCAATAAATACTTAACCAGTATTGAACACAGGCGGAGACACTTGATCGTATATTGGTATATAATCTAAAGTTCTTTAAATACGCGTCCCAACCTTGATATAATAAATAGAAAACAGCTGTAAACACAACAATTAATACTAATTCCAAGGTCCGTTTACATGGAAACGATGTTTTATCTCTTACCAGGTCATGACACCTTGGGTTGAAAATTCACTCAGAACCCGGAGTGGGGCTTGTACTAGTAAAGTCGGTTCTGCTCAGAAC
>JABASH010003872.1:0-15372 GCA_019776445.1 Tomocerus maximus | reverse complement strand
GAAGTCCTCTGGAAATGTTCAGGTTGCTACTGTTACTGGAAATTTAACGTTCATTTTGATAGTCAAAATCCAAAAAATCAACAAACTCCCAGAGGACTTCCTTTTTGAAACGAACAATAGCTATATTCACTAAACGTCTAGGTTATCTTACCAAAGGGTTCGGATTTCGAAGAGCTATAAAAAAATTATGAAAATTTCTATATAACTCATTACTACAATTGCAATTAACTGTGCTATAACGAACAATTTTTTCATGAGAATCTACACATTAAAAAGTATTTATATCTACTTGATATTATTATTTACTACTTATTATCTTATTATTATCTACTTATTATTATTATATCAGATTTATTGGCGATTAACGATTCGCAATAAATAGCTTGCAAATATCTCAATTACAGTACTAATGATACTAGGAATAATATTACTTACCTATATTCCTATACCTACGGGGTACTAGTGTTGACATTGACTAAATATTTAATTTTGACGATGCTGTGCCATCCTTGCCTGAAGCCGTAGGGTTGCGGTTTAAAAAGGAAAAGAAAGTTAAGCGATAGAGGAGAAGTGTGGAGGTTTGATTCGCCTTTTTGTTGAATCAAGCCACGTAGAATACTTACGAGATGAGTTACTAGTTACTAGGTGCAGTGTGAAAGGTGCGATGTGATGAAATCAGATGGTGAGAGTGTCTGTATAGATTTGTCTAGCTACAATCGACTGAGATGGTGCACGCAGGTTTAAGTAAACTATTTCTGTGCGAAAGTGAATGTGACTTTATTGGTGGAAGAAGTGATATAAGTCCTTTAGTCTTCTATGTACAGTGTCTGCGAGAGAGACACTGCTATCCCTTGATGTCTCTTGTAGGTAACATAAAAACCTGTGCTTTGTTAGCTCTGTTCATGATATAGAGTCTATGTATATATGTACCATAACACGTGCTCCTTTCTCCTGTCTTTTCTGGTACCTAACCAACTTTCTCCATAAAGCATCTTGTACGTCGAGAAGGCAATAATCCATACGATTTTGTCATTTGCAATACTTTCGTTGCTACTGGCTCAGTTGAAAGTACATTATGTATGAACTCTGCTAGATTCTACATTGAATGTCCCTATATCTATACCTGCTGTTAACAATCCGTATCGTAAGCAATATTATTGATGGCAGTTTGGAATGGTGTAGCATGGCAAATCATTTACTCTCTCCTCTTTACAATATTAGTTTCTTTTCTCGCTATAATACGTAAGTAAATAGAAGTCAGAGGAGAAAACAACACTAAGTAAGCCAAACTAACTTTTCCCATCCATCAATATTAGTATTTTACACATGTGGATCTAATATCAAATAAAATACAGCATAAAACATAAAGCTACGTTGATTCTTTGATCAAAGTAATGACTTTGTTGACAGTTATATACTGCAAAATATTTTCTTAGCGAGCTAATCCATAAATATTAATTACAGCACTGAACATCACACAAATCTTCTTAGAAAAAGGCTAATGTAATTTCTCTGCACATTGAATCTGCTCATTCGCATTTGCAAGTAGGAAATATCAAACAAGCGTATGCATTACTATTTTCCTACAAGGTAGATTCAACAAATAAATGCTGGAGGAGAATATGTACATTAGCTATAATATCATACCTAAATTGGAAAAGAGGGGATTTATGAGTGACGAGCCTCTTTCTCACTTTTCACCATCTCGTTATCGTCAGGGTTGTTAGCCTGGACTGGAAACCCTCACTTTTCACCGACTAATAGAATAGAATTGAAATATGATATCCACTACCCTTTAGGCTCCGTTTTATGACAGTCTCACAATGGAATCTTAAAATGTAAACCTTCTCTCCAACTTTATGTGGTGCTAGGTTACATAATAATGGCTTGGAATATTGATATGTCCATGAAAACCCATTTACTCTCCTAGATAACTAGACACGTGCTACTCCTCACTTCACCCATCAAGGAAAAGAGGGAGAGAAATCCGAAAAATACACATAATACTCACTCACTATGTTATTCTATCAAAAAGAAGCTTATTTACAGCTTTCCTGATGTTTCCTAACAAAATTACGCAACAATAGAATAATCAATACGAAAATTAGCTTGCAGATATTCTTATAAGTACACTAATTTTGTTTCCTTTAATGATGGTAACAACTTGTAAGTGTCACTAATCATCTATAGTGTCTTTAGAATTTCAAAATATTGGGGATCATACTATATTAAAGGTGCTGCGCTGTCTGAGGCAGATATACTATGGATTACGGGCAGTTGCGTCTTACGACAAATTTCTTATTTTGATCTGACGACAAGAAAATTTTGGGTATATAGTTTGAGATGGAGAAATGTTGAAAGGACAAAGACCCAAGTTTATTTTCCATATTATTTGTCAGAGACACATTTGGAATGTAGTTAGCGGTACTCATCTTTCCTTGAGCACCTATTTGGGCAATGTACAATAGTAAGGATAGCTAAGCTATGGAGCAGTTAAACTAGCGATAACATTACTAGAGTACAGAATGCAACTATAGTGTTTACTATTATGTGTGTCTGTCCGTCGAGGCCTAAACCAGACGAGAGTTAGCAAAATGGTGCTTTACTACCTAAAAGAGGCAATTTGGAGTTGTGTTATGTTTAGGGAGACGATAGGGAGGAAGTCGTGTCTTCCCTTGAGTTACTTGAGTACTACGGAGCTAATTGAATGACATGGAATTAGTGCTTCTTTTGAATCTTTAACGCTGGCCAACAGCTCACTTCAACAGATTCCCTGCCTCTCCTCCTTCAACTCCACGTATAATGCACTGCACAACAGACTAAAGATAGCTTAGATGGACATACTTACTCTCATAGTCTCCAATGCATTTCTGTAGAGGTCCCTATATGCCTAAATAGGCTTTCTATTACTGCCTCCGTACTTTACGTTACTTACACTAAAAGTACAACATGCACACTCTGTCACATGGAATGTCGTCTTAGGAGACTCATAATGTGCTTTGTAAATTTTTCATGCGGGCCGACAGCCTCTGTGTTTTCTGCTTGTTGTGACTAAGCACTTCTGCTTTTACTACTCTCTTCTCTCTTCCTCTCTTCGCAGAAATACTGTACTGGAGCCCAATCTAACACTCAATATTTACTTCTACAGGGTTTACCATAATTATCAATATTCAAATATCTAATTCCATCTATCAAAAAACAACCATTTATAGTAAAATTTTATGATCTTCGAAACAGTGGGCGATATTGCATACTATATAAACATGTGTCGCTAGACAAAAATTTTGATGTTTTACCATTTATTATTTGTTATTCATTTTACATCCTTTTTAGATTAAAGCGGCAAGTCCATTTACACTTTGCAACATATTTTGTACTGTAGGTAATTTTACGTAGAGAACTGTTGATTTTTGAGTGCATTTCATATAAATTGTTGGGTTTGTCTTGCATAACTTGTATCATTTCAATGAATTACTTTTTAATATTAGTAGCAATATCACTGTCAATAAAGAACGAATGCATACTAAAGAAAAGGAAGAATAAATCCAAGTTGTCTGATTATCATGATGTGTCTACGTTTAATTTGCATGGGAAACCAAACCAAATGGAAATATCATCAAGGCTTTTAGATTGAAGATGCGTAATTATCACTGAGCCTTTAAATGTTAAAGCAGCCATAATTTAATAATGACAAAAAGGTTTCCATCATCAGAGGGAATTCGAAACAGCTGAGTCACGTAAGAAAATATAAGTAGATAAATACAGTGCAGAGAATTAGGCGGCTGCCTGTAGACGTTCAGAGGAAAAGGATGAAAGGAGGAAGCGTGTAGGTTAAAATCCAGCTTGAGACCAAAGGGGAGACTCATTAGGAATGAAATTCATGTCGAAACTTAAAGCAATTATCGTTAATTTATTCGTTAAGTGGAGTCACTGTTTGCTTTTCTCTTATTTGAAACTAGGCCATATCTCTTTTTATTATAGCGTGCAGAATATGTTCGTAAGAACTTGAGCGCAGCATGTGGATGTGACTCTTCTTATTGTGCTCTGTTTGTACTAAGTTGCTTTGTGAATAGCCTTTTATGGTGAGTGTCTTGTTTTACTCTATTCATACTGGATTGCTTAACTACTAATTTTCCTCAACAGTTGAAATTTCGCCAGCTACGGAGAGAGAAGACGATTTTTCGTTTTCATTTGATATTATATTTCCTCCGACGAGTGCCCAATTATCAATTTTACTGATCCATTTATCTTTCATTGAGGAAGCTTAGTACACAAGGCATACTTAATAAAACTAATTTCCATAACATTTTACTAAATTCTAATGGAATCAAGTAATGAAACATCGTCTACAGTCATAACATAACTGTTACAGTATAGGAATTGCTTCAAGAAAAGGAAATACATACCCAACTTGGCCAAGAGTATAATAATCTGTATAAATTTATGGTTATGAAAGATAATCTAGTCTGCAACATCAAATGAAGAGATAAATTGTTCATTTGGTTCAAAGCCTTTTTGATAGACAAGCGTATGGTATGAAGAGATACGAATAATAACCGCCATTATCATTTGTGCACATTAGTGGGGCTATTACTTAAATTATATGGGTTACGTTTTAAGCGGCTGTACTTACATACTTTTCATCTTAGGCCAGAGACTGCCTAGATGTTATTTATTCATCCTCAATGAATTACAGTGATCTAGGAACCAGAGTTGGGCTTTATCATATTTACATCCCATCCCATACTCAACCAGTAACATAATGAACCATACCGTACTTTACTGAACCATCTCTTACTCACCCTTAGACAGTAAGATACAATACAACCCGTACTAAAGCAAACAAACAGTGTAAATAAAAACTGTATAAAATATATTATTAAAATAGCAACAAATCTGGGATTAAGAGTCTATAAAACAATTTAGTCTCGTTAACTATAGGTATAAGATGTATCTAACCCAATAACTAAGTATAATACACCTCAAACAATAAAAGGAACCATTTTCTGGTAGTAAATAAATGTAATGAAGCTTAAAATCACTATACTGTAAGCGTCAGTAGGGATTTAGGTAGTGTATGTAGTACGAGCCTTATGGCAATAAAGGCTGCTAATAATAATATTGGAATGCTACAAACGTCAATTCTCATAATATATTTAAAGTATAAGAAGGCTATATAATATATAGAGTGGAGTATGGTTTTAGTCATCCCTACCATACTCATCCCTACCACATTTATAGTAACTACAATACCAGTACAATATCCTGTCCTATATACACCACACTAGTCAGTCTATACTCTGCATTTTACTATTATTTTACTATTACATTTTACTTTACTTTTATTTTATTAATTAACATTATTTTAACTACAATTACAATCCCTACGATATCATATACACACATACACTTAAACCCAGGCCAAAATTATATTGTTTTGTTGAACAGTAATTTATTATTAAGTCGTTCCCAATTCAGGTAGAAGTAGAAAAGGCCACGCCATTTTGATAAAATCATGAAATCCGAATTTTTGTCCTAATTCCTCTTAACTATAGATTACCCCTATTCCCATTCTTTGAATTTTGAATAAAAAAATTTGAATTGTATTAGTATTGGTAAGGTTTAAGGAAAAAAATGTTTTGGTGGAAAAAATGAGTATAGTTATAAAAGCCAGATTTCACTCATTACCCTGATTGATCAGAGAATGTGTGGCAAATTTCCAAAGTCCAAGTCATACCGTACCTACCTCGCAGTAAGGCTTTCCAGCAGCGTTAATGCATACTTTGGAATACAAAGTAAAACTAAACATACTGTCCCCACCCCGTACCTGGTTTGAAATTCATATCCATCCCTACAATCACACAAAAAGTAAGGTTTGAGTATGGATATGGGCCATACTTGTATGGCTGAAGTAGGCCCACCTCTGCCAGGAAGCTACTCTTTTGCGGAGGAGTGGAAAAGGCGGCGGGCGAATGTCTGGAGTGTAGGATGCCTCTCCTAGTATTTTATGCAAATGAAATGATTAAGGGCAGGGTAAAGTGATTTAAAATTAATGTTGGTATTGGCATGTTTAAATATTTAGGTAGTCACGAGCCGTCCTAATCCTAGGGTTGTAGTGTTCAGATGAGCAGGAGCACATAAATAAATACATTACATAAATAAAGTGCTGCCTTGGCTTTCCCTACATGTAAAAGTGCATTCATAAAAATTCCATGAGTGAAAGGAGTAGTGGCACTAACGCTAACACTAAACCATCAACCAGATAAACTTAACCAAACAAACCAAGCCACGAAATTGAGTCATCTCAACTCTTACACGAAAAACAAGGCAGGCCACTTGTCCCGAATTTGCAAAAACAAGAAAACACGCCATAGCACTACACATCAGTTACAAATTCGCAAGTCTCAGTACTGTATGAAATGTACCTTAGTGCTCTACATAGTGGCCTAGATCTGTAATTTCACTCTGTCTATACCTAAAGCCCCTGAATTACTCTCTACATACGTATCACTTTGTGTAAATACAAAGAACAAAGAGAACTGTAACGGGAATGTGTTTGCAGTAGTTACATGCAAAATAACACACTTACGGCCATGTATCGCTCTGTATAAATTGCATGCAAATATTCTGCATCTATTTTATCTACGTGCATCTTGTTTGTATTGCATTCACATCTGTACAGCCGAAGCTATCAGTTCAACTTTCTCCTTACCATCCATACATACACTTTTCTATTCTCAATGTGTTCCTACAATTTGTATATACTTTCTCCTATACCTCTATATACTTTGTATGAATATAGAACTAATATGCATATGTATTTACGTAGTCATCCATATCACCATTTGGGCAGAGTGAGAGCGAGGAATAGTAACAGCCGAGGAAAGAGCATCAGCAGTGCAGTTCAGACTCAGACAGTCCCATCCAGAAAGATTTGCATACGATGCTACGTAACTGATGTGAGGAGCGAAAACTTTAGCTTTATGAGACCAACTGATTCTCATTCCTCTCGTTTCCTCATGCATAATATACACATTCGACTACTCCCATTCACGCCCCTACAATTTCTTTATAAGTCATGCAAATGTGACAAAACAAATCAAAACTCGATTATACGCTTCCTCTCTGTTTTCTTTTCAAACTTTCTCCACTTTCTCTATTACTACACCCGCTTGATGACAAACGCTATTAATGCATACACAAACAATCTAAACTGAAGAGATACACTATCAAAACAACAAATTATTCCAACTCCGCCTCTCATTGTCTACATACCAATTCATTTTATTATCAGCACATCCTATATTATACTTAAGCCTTACGCAGTACAATATCCCATGCACACCACACTAGTCAGTCCACTCTACATTTTACTATTTACTTTTATTAATTAATATTATTTCAATTACAATCATTTACACATACATTTTATCCAGGCCAATTATTTTGTTCCAATTCAGATAGATAAAAGCCATTTCGATAAAATCATGAAACCCGAATTGTTGTTGGCAATAGCTTTAACTGCAGATAATATTTGCTTGATTGGGTAGTTTTGAATGAAAATAATTTTGAATTGTATTGGAAAAGAATTACAATCACAATCATATCATTTACGCATATATTTTATCCAGGGAAATTATTTTGTTCCAATTCAGATAGGTAATAGCCATTTTGATAAAATGATGAAACCCTAACTTACCAATTGAATTAACTACAGATTGTTCCTTCTTTTGAATTGTATTGGAAAAGAATGTTTTGATGGAAAAAACGGATAAAAGTTACAAAAGGTGTTTGTTAGATTTCACATTTCGCTGATTGATCAGAGATTGTGACAAATGACTTGTAGTCGTCTATGTGTTTGAAAGATATGTTGGGTGTTGAGTGTGGATATAGAGTGTAAGTTAAGTTGATTTGTAAGTAGCTGCGATGGGAGGCAGGTTCGATCGGGCTGCCGGGTAGGTCGTATGCGTTGTCTTGTGTGTCGTAATCCTAAGCTGGCATACTCTTGCTGCATCAGCATGTCTTTCTGTCCTTTGTTCCCGTTGACTGAGTATAGGTGACTGTGTTCTTGTCCCTGTCTGCGCTTTGCTAATGGTGGTAAGTAAGTAAGGCTCAGACTGTCCTACTCCAACTTGCCTGGGCCGGATCCGTTCAGTTCCGTCAGATTGTCTTGAGTTGACTCTTTGAAAAATCACCCTCTGTCTTCACACTAATCCGCCCATCCGTATTCCATTCATTCATTATAAGATTAGGAAAATAGAAAGATTGATAAGCATGGCTTGATACCTTTGGTTGCCTCCTGCCTATCTTTGTGTCTTAGTTCCCTGTCTCTCTCCCTCTCGGTCCTTCCCTGCCACTGAGACAGCCAGTTTTTTCTTTACCACTTTTTAACTAATATATTCTTTGTCCAATTTACGTTTACTATATACCATTTATATAGAATGGAAAATAGACAGCAATATTTAAAGTCGAGATATACAAAGGCTATAATATAGAAGGCTATTATAGTCATAGTCAATATGTTTTTGACTATATAGCCTGGTATATCATTAGATATAAGTTTGTAATGTAGTATTTGTGCAGAAATATATTATGCGAGATGGTTTTCCTTTTACAGTGTATATGGAGCTAACCAATTTCTTGGCCTTGTCTTGTCTTTCCCTCAATTTCTCCACTTTCCCCATTAGAGAGATGTATGTTTAGAATGGCAGATAGATTCTATGATGCTGCGTTAAACTAACATCTTATTTTTGCATATCTATAAGATTCATCGTATTTTTCATGTATCACATTCTCATCTCCTGTCTTACATCTTTACATAATACATTACACTACCTTGGAAAAAAGAGATTAGATTTCTCCCCTTTCTCAGATGTTGTGAAATCGTCATGCTTTCCATGCTTTATTTCTACCTTCTCCCAGTCTGTGTCTAGCATTCTGTAAAAAAGCGTCTGAGTATGCATCCCTATGTAAACTTTAGTGTAAAAGTAGATTGCATGCACGCAAGGGGAATGTGGGCGGCATGTCTTCCTTTTACTCTTGCCAATCATGTTTTTCCTTCAATGCATCCAATCTAATTTTTCCATTTTTTAATTATTCAGTCTTGAATGTTTTGTATAAGAACTATTGCTCTAGTTTATTACTCGAGTAATTTTGGTTTTCCACTTATGTAATAGCCCAAAGAAATAGTAATTCCCGAGTAGGTACTCATTTTATCATGCTCAAGTAGGTAGCACACATTTTCCGGGAATTACCCAACTTGTGTGTTTCTCTTTATTTATAGACGCAACTCCATTTTGCGTCAGGAATGATGAAGGCAGAGGGTTTTCTTATGGTTTGTGAAATGAAATTATTGTTGTCCTGTGATGGGTTGATATTTCTTGCAAAATATAATTTAATTTCTCCGAGTATCTCGTAAGCTGTTTCGAGGTCTGTAGCTAAATAACAAAACTAAAGTTACGCAGAGACATAAATCTCTTGACATAAATACATTGGCTACAGTGATAATTGTGAAAATAATTTTCGACGTGGTTTG
Organism: Tomocerus maximus; assembly: GCA_019776445.1. Taxonomy (NCBI): domain Eukaryota; kingdom Metazoa; phylum Arthropoda; class Collembola; order Entomobryomorpha; family Tomoceridae; genus Tomocerus; species Tomocerus maximus. The sequence goes on along the minus strand of JABASH010003872.1, from coordinate 5,837 downwards.
CAACAGATGTTGTGAATGGGTCACTGGGGGATTTTCTCCAGACTGGAAAAGAAAGAGTCCACTGAAGAAAGGAAAGTTCCGACAAAGTGAAACTCAGCTTCGTCAAGACCAGGCACGGGCACTACAGCTCGTCTTCGTATTCCACTTATGTACAGTACATAATATACGAGTGTCCACGAACAAAAACTCATGTTTCATTCTGGTCCACCTTTGCCTCGTATTGTACAAGACATTCGTAACCTACTTATGTTGAGCGTCACTATTCTTCTTGTGTAGTTTGTATATGTATTTGACTTCCGTTCTTGCGGTTTTACCTTCTCCTCTCCACTGTCATGTTTTATTATAAGGAGTTTATAGGGTTTGGTGTGCAATGAAACAAAACTTATTCTTTCCAGCAAAATATAAAGGTGATCTATCTATTCCCCTCACTTTATAACACTTATATTCGGTTTAGTCATACTAATGTTCGGGAAAAGCATTAGCACAGTCAAGTTAGCCCAACTTTCTTCTATTAGAACAAATGCTCACATTTGCCAAGATATATAGGTTGAAGATGCTATGTGCCCTAGTATTTGAGTTGCTACTTTAGAATAGATGTTCAGCTCAGTAGCTCAGACTCCGACCAGACCAGACTCAACGTCAACTGTATTTGCTTTGTGGCTGGCGGACATAACGACCCTTCCCTGATACAAGTAAGTGAAACCAAGTGAAAGCTTTAATATCAAATGTAAGTAGTGTACTATGTAATATGCTTAATATCCCAAGGCAGGTTCATATTCAGGCAGCAGGTACATAATTCTTATATGTATAAGTAAATAGAACACTCCAGCCACACAAAATCTACTCTTACTTCCACTTCGCTGAACTCTTATCTCCACGTACTATAGATATGAGATACTGCGCCTACCTATCAACGTATTTCCATCTATTTCATAGGAACCTTCACCCACACACAACATAACGCAAGACATCATGAATGAGTCTGTCAACATCTAATGTTGATATTTATTCTGATATCACTATAAACTCACCCATTCCTCTCTTAATGTTCCGTAATAATACATGCTGCGGTTTCCCTACTTCCTTTGAATTACACTCTCATCCAACAATAGCAGAGCACTGCATAAACACATTCCGAGATATAGTAATTTAACCATACATTTCCTATTTCATGTCTACAGGGTAAACCAAAAATATATCGCAGCACCTTTTGTATTACCCAAAATCATCCCATAAACTTTTTCTGCTAACTTTTGAATACTAATTGGCTATTTCTTTTACCGAGAATGGGAAAATCCTCTGATTGGCTACAATCGAGTTGTGGTTCAAGAATTCTGGTACAATAACTGTACTTTATTGCTCAGGGAAATGGAAAACACATCTTATATTAATGTCCATTAAAAAAGTACCACCCTGTGCGAGCATTAGTTTGTTGTTAGTGCGACTGTTGTGTGTAAGATTGTACTGGTGCCCTACATTTTACTTTCAAACAAACTTAAATCTAAGTCAGACACTGAGGAACACATAACAAAATGGCTTCCGCAGACTTCAGTTGAGACATGGACTGTAACACTCTCGCTGACATGACATACATGTGCTTATGCAGTGGAAAAGATTGCACTTCCCCCGAATAGGTTACGGCTAGTGGTCGAAAGCAGAAAAACAAAATGCTTTCTTATCTATTGGAGAATCCCTATATTGCTGTGGGGAACTGGTTTTCTCAATGAACTTTGCCATATAAAGAAAGACCTTCGCTATGGAAAAAAACTCCTTAGAGGATACAACTTTGCACTTGCACAGAAATTTTCGTGCCGACTTACTTCATCCAACCTTCTGATCGACTCCACTACGCATAGAATATCGCAAAAATATTGTCTTCGTTCTTTTTAGTCAGCTACTCTACTAAGCGTATAATGCTGTTTTGAAAGTAAATACTTATAGAACTAATGTTCATATGCTTATAATATCAATAGTATACCATAATAAAAGCAAAAAACCGCAATCTAAACCACCAGAGATGTGGATTGAAATCGAAGCACCTAAGTATACCACAACAACATTATCTCCAGTAATATTAGATGACAGATTGGCTAAAATATAATAACTGCATCACTGGTTTTCACTCTGAACTGTAAATGTCATTGCAATATGCCAATATTATTACAAGGTCTTTGTGCATGTCTGTAGGCAACGGCAAAACCATTGTTGGAAACTTTGTTGACTGCAAATATTCAATTTAGAATACAATAAACCATTAAGGAGTTGGCCAACAACATGAATAAATAAACACACCATTCCCAAATTCCCAATACGTTAACTGTAGTTTTTGCTGTGCAGAATAATGAGCCCTTGGCTATACAAACACAAAAATTACTACATGCTACTTAGGTCAATATATGTTTGTACTACCACAGTTTCGGGAGGAATAAATCGACAGTACACTGTCGGCTTATAAAAATCGAAAAAATGAAATGATTTGTTTCTTGGATCGAAAAGTTCCTGAAACAACTATTGCAGTGGTAACTAAACTTTTCTATCACTCCCACTTCCCAAGAGAACTGTGTTTCCCAATCATTCCGAATGTCCAAAATCTAAACTCTTTGAGTGCTAAGTGGGAGATATGTCAATCCGGACTGTAGATAGCCATTTGGCAGAGCTTAAATTTAACAATTGAATTTGTAACAGTGGTGCAACATTTGAACCTTGACCCTCCAGTCTATTTTACTGAATATAAATAGAAAATTTAGAAATTCCACTTATAATTCTATGTTGATAATAATATGTTCCCCAAGAGTTGGAAGACAGACCGGCTAAAATGAAAGATTTATATTAGAATTTTCTTTTCACTTCTTCAACATGTTAAGCCTATGATTGATCACTTTGATATTACCACACAAACATTGTTTAAGAGTTATTCTTGCTACAGCAGATATTGTGGAAATAAGACATCAACCTTTTAAGAACCTAAAATATCAAACTCAGAAAAGAACATACTTTGTAATAAAGTCTGTCTACCAATTGAACATTTGCAATTGTAATGTTATTGAAGAATCTAAAGAATAGAGAACTTACATCGTGCAATATGTGAACGGACAAGTGTGCAGTCTCTTAAGTGCATCTTTCTAACAAGACCCAAATTAAGTTTCCTCTTTTATGCAGTTGATGATTAACAATGACAAGTTGAAGACTGACAAGTTAGTACTAGGTAGTTCCATTTTAATCTTGTTGATGCCACTTGAAAACAGTTTCGTGTCCCCCGATTCCTTGGTTCTTAGTACATCTTTAAATTCTTACTCACACATCCACTTGTACTGATAGTGTTTTGAAAAATTGTCGTATGTTATGTACATGTCCTTCAAACCTAGGGCCAAGGCTTACAGTACACATTACAGCATAAAATATATACATAGATATATAATAGCATGAAAATGAGTCACAATATCTCCATTTCTTCATGAAGTAGTCGTGCTTTTGTTCTAAGATCTTAATTATTATGTTTCATAATATTATACATGTAGAAAGATACATGTTACTATGCTTTTACATTCAGCTAGCGCTCGAACTTTATGCATCGAGAGTTATTGAGAATAATTAATTGGCATTTGCAAATGATGTATAAGTTTGGTAGGACCATAAATGCGATGTATTTAGGTTATAGAGAATTCATGGTGTTCTGCGAGACTTGCGTAATTGGTGTCTTGAGTAAGAGAAACTAATTCGTTTAGCTGACAGGTTGACAAGTGAAGTAGAATAGTAAGAATGGCGAAACGGAAAATGTACTCTTTTCATTTCTTTCTTCTTTGTAAAGTAGTAGGACAAGAAGATGTGGGTGTGTAACTGTGAGGAGCAGAATGAAGTTTACAGAAAATAAGTCGGGTGCTCTATATAGTTGTAATATTTAGCTTAGCTTTGACAAAAATAGTGCAGGGTTTTATGTGCAGAAGAAAACGCTAGAGAGTTGTCGAAAAGACGGCTACCTGACTTGACTTGAGTCGAATTTAATTACCTCGTTATTTCTTCATTCTCCACTGAGAAGTGGTACGGCGAGACATTTGGGTGCATTTATATTACTTTTATTACGAAAACCGTAGAGTTTTAGCCATTGTGTTTTTATTGTTTTGTGAATGACTGCGTGTAAGTATTTTATGTATCTAATCTAAACTAAAAGGGAAACATATCTCAGTCTGCGGGCAAAAGGGCTTTATGTAGTTACTTTCTAGACTTTATGCACACTAAAACCACGTGTGTGCCTTTGTGGCAGAACTAAGAAATGCAAATTTCTTTGCTTTTGCCCTTTCCTGCGGCTTAACGTTTATCTTGGCTTTGTTCCTTGGCATCAGGAGAAAATACTTTTGTAGATTAGTGGATATCTTCCGAAAATATGCATCTACATCAACAGAGAGTAAATGTAGAAAAACAATAGGAACAATATTGCTTGAATAGGTACTTATAGATAGGTTTATGTATAGTTAGTTCGTTAGTGAGATAGCCAATGAGTTGTTTGTTGGTTGAAAGATTGTTTGCTTGTTAACTTTGATAGCTAACCTCTATAAATAGAATTAGCTCATTTATTGCTTGTTGCTGCTGTTTGATTTGTGTAGGTCGTAACTTGTAAGTAAAGCATTAAGCACAACTTTACATAGATGTGAATGTGATACCTAATCGTGTACGAGTGCCACTTTCCTTCAAGTTCACGTAAGGATTTTAAGTGAGAAAATAAGAGGGAGATAAACCTTGGAGAGATAACATAACATACTCAACCACGAAGAAGACGCTAAGTAAAAAAGATGTTTTTGGTGTTGGCTTTGGCGTGCTGCGGTGAGTGTAGATTTAGAAAAACTCTCGTTCAGCACATACAGTTCCAGACACAGGATTACTATTGAGAAGCATTTGATTACTTGGGGCATTTCGGCACGAAGACGAAACAAAAACATTTCCGATAGTCTGTGGGAAAGGAATAAATAGAGAGCCGAGACGTGACTATACATAGAATGCAGATAAAAGTTCTCTCTGGTCTTTCTGCTGTTCTGTGTACTAGTAGTTTCTTTTCACGTTGTTGATGGCATATGTAGCTAAGGTGCTACCAGCCAAACATGTTTATCTGTCTCGTACTGTAGTAAGAGAAAGCTCAAGTCAAAACCGAAAGGAAAAACGTGCCAGTTGACTGAAGTTATGTAGCAGAGGAGTGAATCTCAATCTATACCAACACAAAGTCGGCTCTCTTAAGTGAATACATATCGGTTATATATGGCTAGCCTAGTTAGGTAAATAGACATAACTTAGAGAAGTAGTCTTGGGGTTAATGCTTTTTATTCAATGTCGTTATTGAACTGAAATCTTTCTGCTAACGAGACAGCATTGAGTCAAGGGAGATTGCTAGAGAAAAGAAACGAGAAGTAATTGCTAGTGTAAAGGTTACGAAAAGATAAGTGTGCGCTGAGTTCTGTTGAGTGGGGATATTCAACTTTCAATTCTATCCAGTATATAAACATCAAAGTATAGAAACTATGCTCACAACACACAAACGCGAATTCAATTTTTACCCGAAAAATTAATCCAAGTTTGCAATTATCGAATCTAATCAAAATTATGTAATTAAAATTAATGGCCAAATTTTTACTGCTGGCGACGTTTTAACTTATATATCAATGTGTTATATCAATCTTCCGTGCTTTTCCCTAAAATTTATTTTTCAACTTTAAGGGAATGGTATACGGTTTAAAAGCTTCTTTGATACTTTATGCCCCAAATGGGGATGTTGCTATGTAACTAACAACTATGTAACTAAAATTTATGCAGAGTCGCATAAATTTTGATGAATTTTGAATAACTCTTAG
>JABASH010003871.1:0-15377 GCA_019776445.1 Tomocerus maximus | reverse complement strand
AATTATTATGATGGCTATTATTGTTAGTATTCACTGATGATTGTTTATCTTTTTACTACAATTATATTACAATTAAGTAGGTAGCAGTTTAGTTAGGTTTATAATCTTGTTTATTAAGAGTGTATTATAAGTTTATACCTTTATTAGTTTGTCGTTTATTGTAAGTTTCTTTCCAAATTATTCAGTTTTATTAAAAACCATGGACAGCAACTGAATATCAATGATCGGCCAAGGCAAAGGATGTAAGTATCATTTTTTGATAGGGCGATGTAAACCCAGCCCAACCTCAACCTTAAATCAGCATAAAATACTGACAACAGTAATTTTGCAAAACAGGTAACCTATAAGTGGCAAAAACGCACATTTATGTAGAAGAGTAGCACAGAAAAAAATTGGGCGTAGAGTAGACATATAGACAGACGTTACGCGAGAGACAGATAGTTGTAGCTTATGAATGAATCAGAAGAGAAAACCTCATTTCAAAACGTTTGAGGAAGAAATTTTAAAACCATTGCTATAATAATACATACAGATCGATGAAGATTAGGGACAAAACGGTTTTGTTATATTGAGCAACCATAAATTACAGATGCTAAAATAGGTTTAGCTTAGACTGATCTAATCTGAACTATATTTATTCAAGTATTTTGCACATTTCTATGGAAGAAGCCCACGGGATGAGTTTTTTAAACTGTGCCATTGAAATATGGGAATGTAGGATTACGCATATACCAATTCGATTTTTGTATGTTGGCCACAAATATAAAAAAATGTTTGGTATGTGTATTGAATTTGAATAATGTCTTTTGGTTTGATATAGCCAAACAGAAAAGAGGACGTAATAGTTGCCGGAGATACGGAAACGAAACATCTGTGCATCATCTTAGTGAACGAAGTGTGTAATAAAAACTTTATTCTTGGCAATTAGCGTTTCTAAGTATTAGCTAACAATAATATGGCTGATAGAGTATAGTTTTGAACAAATATGTCAAAAAGTAAGTATGTAGTTCATAGTAGATTAGCATCTCTATTTGTGTTAGGGCCTTAACATCAAGTCCACATATGAGTGAATGCAAGATGTGCATGACTGCTCGATGAAACCACACCAATCTTCCTGTAATACGAGTATCTAAGAAACGTGTCAATCGTCACGGGTGGGTTAATGATTCGGAAACATTGATGTTAGTGTCAGATTAATGGTTTTTGACTGATAGTTAGTCAAGTGATAAAATGAATCCAGGTATAAAACGAAACGATTGCCGTGACATTGTGTTCATAGTCAATAGATCACGACAGCCATCAATACAATCGATATTTGGCTCAATTTTTGTTAGATACAAAGCAGATTTGACAAATTTTTATGAAATTTTGTTCCTCAGTGTTAATAAATCTATTTAATAGGGAAAATGTTCAAAAACCCCAGTGCTGCGTCAATTCTCGCGACGTTTTGTTTAGTTAGTTGTATCAGTGCGGGATATTCTGACGATTCTTTTGTGTGGAATATGCTGAAGAGAAAAGTGGCAGCCAATTTCCTGAATCCGAAGAATGTTAACCGGTTGGGAGGATTTGCAGAGAAGTCGTCCGACTATGGCCAGGGACTGGAGAAGGCGGGATCCAGCCGACAGTACGGGTGGGGTCATAGCCCACACAGCGGAGGGGGTGGGTATGATATATACTCGTTAATTGCAGTAGCAGGCTTCGCTGCTCTCTTTGGAGCTTTAATCTTCGAGCTGTTGGGAGGCAGTTGTAAGCACAATTTAACTTAACGTAGAATCCTTCCCCATGCAATAGTTGAGCTTTTTAGGCAGCTTTTCTTAATTCCAATAAATTACCCAAGATTTTTATTTTTTCTAGTGAGACGTTCAATGGGACAGTCCAAGCTGAACCTCCCATTCAATTTAGATTCTGAGAGGATCCCTGAAATTGTCAGTAAAATTAGCGAATGGGTGACAAATTCCAAGTGGTTCGAGAATCTCGGAGTGAAAAGTCGGACTGTTCGGGAAATTCGGGAGAAATCTGGACTCTCTCAATGGCTGCAGGCTTATAGAAGAGATCCTGTCCAGTTCCAGTGCGTTCGGAAAATGGCTTGTGAAACTCTGGCGAGTTCCCCACTTGCTGCCCGTTCTATGAAATCTCAATTTGGAGGAATTGTCGTGTAAGTCATGAATATTAGACAGTGTCAGGGGATATTTGTATGTTAAAATAATTTCTCTGATGTGTTTAGGTCTGCATTGGGGCGGTTTATGAATAATGGTCCTGAACTGCTGAATATAATCGAGGGAACTGTGGGGAATCCAGAAAGCTGCAATTCAATGGTTCCTTACGGCTTCTGTGAAACTGACAACTCAAGCAATGAAAAGCAGATCCACCACTTCCGGTAGGCGACAGAGAAGCGTCTGCATCCAGGTCACGGCAATTTGTAAATATGTTGGACTGTTGGCACTGGGGCCGTCGTCTTTTCTCACAATGTCTGCAAATAAATCCACCAACAAATTAAACATTCATGCTCCATCATACAAACATTATTCTTCTCATTCATTCATAGATGCTATTGTTTTGATTTTATCACCGTAACTGAATTCTCAGTTACATTTGCTAACCTTTGTTGAGAATATCTTTGTATAGTTTGCAAAAATGGATGTTTTGTTATATTGTCCTTATACGAGCAAGTGAGTACAAATACAAACCTACATATTTCCTATCAACTATTGGCAACGAGGTTTTAGTTGCTGAATTGTCTACTTTAAATGTGTAGGATTTGTATTTACATGGCTTTTGATGATCAAACTCTGTCTCTTCCGAAAGAAAGCATACACCGTGTGATTCTACTATTGCTAAGTAGATTTGTCACACACCTGAAAGCACTTATAAGAAACTACTATATAGTGTTAATTGTACCAAAAGAGTTTCTTTTGGTTTTCTTTCAAACCAGTCTGCTATTCACAACTACACAAAGCATAATATTAGGTAAATGCATAGCTACCTAATTCTCACACGTAGATATAATTGAATTTATTTATATATACCAACCTGCAATTGCAATAGTAATTTGTATGCACAGGCAAATCTTATATCTATATTTTAATTTAAACAGTAAACTTGAATAAAAGATCGTGGAAACCGTTATGGATTCGCAATGAGTTGAAAATTTTCACTCACATTTCCTTATATACTAAGCATTTTTGTTCAAATGGCAGTAGCTACGTTCTATTGGGCATTGTCAGCTAGTTAGCATTAGTTAGTAAGATTGATACTTACTCGGCCCATTGTTAACACTGTAAATGACTAATGACTAAGATTCTTTATACAAATCCGAAGAGTTTGCACAAAAATAGGTAACAGTGACGAACTTTATGTAACTTGGAAATGTTTTCAGCATTATTACTCCACTGCAGACGAAATTCTATTGAATTCAACGGGGCGGAGGTAAAGGTACAGACAGCAGGTCTTTTCATCTCTATTTGCATCTATAAATCGTTCTTCAACGTAGCAAGCTAGATAGTGTGTCTCGATGCATGAAAAAGCTGTAATTTAACTTCCTATGATGCTGGGAAATCATTGTGGACAGAGTAGCGGAACTAGTCCCAAAAGTTGTGCAAAAGTCTAACTAAACATCCAGCTCTGTCTCGATTCATCTTGCTATTCTCAAATATCTTCATATTGCATCTCACTCAGTTTAGTTATTCAGTTTTTCAACAAGTGACAGCATAAGCAACTCCGTCGTCCAAATTTTAAAAACCCAGTATCATACAAGTTTTTGCTCCTCTTGATTTTTTCTAAACCTATTTAAGTGCATCTCATTAACATCCGTATAATTAGGACACTAAAATGAAGAATTTCCTTAAATACTAGTAAAATAGCAATTGGCATAATTATTGGATTGGTGGAAAATTAATTTGTGCAGTTCAATTTAACAAAATAATTGGAATGTGGTACGTTAGTCTGTCTTTGTTGGTATTTTGTGCATTAGTCGGTGGACGGGAACCGACTAGATGGGCTAAGCTATTAAGTGGAATTTCCAATTCCTCACAATCGATTGGTGAGTATGCACGACAAAAAATAGCAAATTTGCATCTTCTTAGAGACAGACTTGAGCAAAAAAATCGAGTAAAGGAGCAGGAAAATAAAATAGCAAGTAATACCTCTTTGGTACTGAACGACATAAATACGAATTCCAATCCTTGGAGAACTTCTCCTAACTTGTCCGATGTGTTTCCTTCGGAAGCTGCTAAAAACGAATCGAATGAGATAACATCTTTATCTGAGATAAGAACGGACAAGCTAAGTGAGACTTGGGATGGCTATACTTCGATGTTATCCTCGAAACCGTCCCGAGACGCATTGCTAACAAAATTGATCCCCAGAACGGACATGCTAAAAAAACTGATTAAAATTCGGGGAAAACTGAATCCTGGCTTGAGAAACTACCTTACCACCAAATACAACTCCATGTTAACGACTTTGATCCCTTTTAGTGACACTATTGGGGTTCCCACTTCTGTAATAAATTCCATGAAAGTAAACGAACAGGCAGAATCCCGTTGGAAATTGATAGAAAATCTTTTAGACCATTCCAAAATTGATCAGTTTCTGCAGAATCTTCCGGAATTTTCCAAAATTTCTGCAGATAATTCATTATCGATTCAATCTCGAGCTGATGACCAAGATAACACGTTTGTCAAAAGTGATCAAGAACCTGACGCTACAAGCAAAGGACATAAAAAGTATCCTAACTTAGATATTTCGCAATCAAGTCGTCGAACAAGGTTAAGGAAAGGTGAAGTCGTCAGTCCAGACAGAACCGGATATGAGCAAGGCTACGACCAATATGGGTTTTTCTATTCATACAAATATTCTATATATCTAAGACCTGATGTCACAGTATATACAATAACTTACAATAAAAATTATTTGTATGTAATTAATGTAATCTAGACTTTACGGACATGACTCTTACGATACTTCGGCATACGGAAAAGGTTATGAAGACTACTACTCCTTAAAGAGTTATGGAACTGGCCACAAAGGGGGTGGAGGTGGCGGTGGCGGCGGAGGAAGCAAAAACAGTTACAAAAAATACGGCGGCTATGACGATAACTATTCAAGTGGCAGCAGTAAAGGCATAGCTTATGATCATTTTTTTTACGATTTAAGTTTGTACATTTAATTTACCTTCATTTTATGTTGTATGCAAAGGGTACAGTAGTTATGGGACGGCAAAGGGACACGGAGGGTATGGAGGAGGTGGCGGGTATGGCGGCAGCGGCGGAGGGTACGGAGGAAGCGGAAATGGTATCATGGACCCATTCTCCATTTTGGGCGGATTAGCATTTCTTACGTGAGTCGAGCCGAACGGATTTTTGCAAACCTCTGAGCTAATAAGTTAATTTGGATTATTAACCTACTGAAAAGAACGCAAATAATTATTTTGAACGCCATGTAGCTATCTGGGCCTCCTACTTCAACAGTCTCTCAATCGAAATAACACAGGAAGAGCCTTCCCAAACCATGACACTTACCTGATTGGCAGTTCTAACAGACAAGTTCAGCTTACTCAGCTGCCTCTCAATTCTAACTACGGCAGTCGTGAACACGCAAGGAAATTGCGTTCTATCAGACAGAATAATGTACAGATTGTAATGCACGAATTAGAATACATTTGGGATCAGATTGAACAACTGGAACGAATTGGGTCACTTTACTGTCGACATCTTAAACTTTGCCAACTTGTCGAATACATTGGCAAAAAACCTCATCTTCTGTAAGAAACCTTTTCGACTATTAACTATCCCATTTACAGCCTCTAGATTTAAACAAAAAGTACCTGTGCATTTACTGCAGACACACTTTTGTTTGCATACTAATGGGGATACTTATATCCATCCGGAAGATCTTGTATCACATACTCTTATGCACAATTATTAGCATGCCATTGGCAATATTGGTCCACGGAATAATTTATTAAGCATTGCCACAACCACTACACCTACATACGTGACCTAGCAAAATATTTATCCTATGCATGGCCATGTTTGTTTAAGCTTATTTATCATGCTCCAATATAAAGTACTGTAATCGAATGTAATGTGGTTTTAAGAATAGACATAAACTATCTTATAGGTTATAGAATAGAATTACTTAACCAAAAACATAAATTCAATACTTGTGTTGCTACCAATAAAATAGTAGATGTTATCATATTTATAATTAAACCCTTTCAAATACTTGGGAATATGTCTTATTTTTAGTTGATTGTAAGATTATTTTAAACAAAGTATGGATTTTCAAAAAGTCCAAATCTATGCCAAATGAAATTCTTCTTAATTTTTCTTGTTTGTCTGTATTTCTAGGGACGTGTTTAAGGAAGCGTTGGAGTTCAATAACGAAGATGTAGAATTTGTAGAGCAACTACTCGGCCGAAAAATGAGAGGAAGTAAACTCTCTTGTAAATATGACATTATTTGTGCCGGTTAAAATATTCATTAGTGAATCTGAAATATCCATAAACAGTTAAGTAAATGATATTCTCATAAGAAAGTATAGGTTCTACGTTTAAAGGTTTTTTGTACTTAGTTAAGGTTAGGAAGTTTACGATGTAACGAGAGGTTAATTTATATATTTCAATTGCAAGCCAACTTTCATTTCAAATTTTGTATACAGCAATCCTTAATGCAATTAGTTGAAATGGACTTCAATAAGATTAAATTGCGTAATTTGAACTACAAATGATTCATTTTGGTAGGCACCGTACAAAATAAAAGCAATCCAGGGCACAACTGGCCGAGTGTCTAGTAAATAGGTTCATGGAAACTTTGCACTTCATTTTACAGTAACATATTATGTAATATTAACTAGGAAATTAATTAGTAGAGTGGAAAAAATTAAACTACAAATAAATGGTGATGGAATTTGTTACAAATAAATCATAATGTATTTTAATTAATTTGTAAACATTAATGCATTACCTAATTTTTTAAATGCTGAGTTGCGAAACAATTTCTTAATTTGCAGAATAGTATGTGATTTAACTTGCATTTAAATTTTATTATATATTCACCTGTTATACTACGAGTCTAATTAGACACTAGATCTACCCGACTGCTCATCAAATTTAATGGTACAAAGCATACAAGATACACTATCTTTATTAAGCTCATTGGTATTTTGCAATTCAGGCATACGATGGCGGAATTTTTATTTATAATCATATTTAAGATATGCATCATAGTAGTCTAATTTTAATACCATTGGCAAAGGTATGCTTTCTCCAAAGATTTCTAAAACGTAATGGCACCGTTACCAATTGGCCTACTCATATCAGTAATATAACCTGTTGTTCGAGGTTTTATAAATTGACCTTTTGAGTGACCATGAAAAGGAAAAATTTTCCAGCATTTAGTCTTTTCAACTTCTAATATTAACCAAAAATGGGGAGTTGATGATAAGTTTTTTATTGGTTTATTTACTAACAAACAAAAGCTCAAATCTTCTGCATGATGCGATGTATTTCTAAGCTGTGACATTCGTTTGTAAAATATACCCCGATATTTATCGTTGCATGAACGTTTTGAAGAATTTAATAAGACAAATTGGTTTTATAATTACATGAAAATGTGGCCATTAAATAAGTTTGTTATTTATTACAATTAAATGAATATCCGCTATTAGATGGTAAAAACAATTGGAATTAGCCTCGAGATGAGTCATAATCACTTATGTTTGCCCGTGGGAATTTAAGTAAAATTCATGAAAACTCAAAATATCCTCAATGAAAATCCTGCATTGGAATTCTTATAATATATAGTCTATGTTATTGGTTACAATTACAACACAAAATTTACATATGTAAGCATTAAAAAATTTATATGCAGATTCTATTGCAGTCAAATCTTTCCTTATCTTTGTTTTTGCTACACTTGTGGTTGTGAAGACTTTTACAGTTAGAAAGAACGTAAGTAAAGGTAAAGAGATTGAAAATTGAGACTAACCGATTATTGAGCTAGAAATTTGCAAGTGTATTGAAAAGAAGGAATGATCCTGATTACGAGTATGTTGATGAATTGGAGTATGGAAAATCGGTTACGTTACGGATGCGGACTGGTGCAGACGACATGATTCAAAAGTAGAGTTGACAATGAGAGCTTGTGATACATGTCTGTGTGTAGGTACAGGTACATACTTTTTAGTAAAATGTTTCATAAGCTATCAGGAATAGATACGACTGAATGGATCCAAGTGAGTCGCTTAGTAAACGTGCCAAGGACTTGCAAAGATGTCACATTAGATTTATTGAATGCATACATTATTAGTATTCTTTTTTCGGTCTACCTATCAATCCATTTCAATATTTCTATGGGCTGATCTATGCAATCTATTACTATGTCCATATATACAGGGGTTATCCAAAGGTCGTTCTATTTATATACAAAGAAAACTATGTACAAAAGAACTTAAGCCTTGGTTTATCACTGAATTTTTGTGCTAGACCTTTATCGAAATGGCATTTCTCCCGTTGCGAAATGAAATTATGGGGAAAGTGACCACAAAACATCTAAATACTGATGTTAATATTTTTCGGAATCATTCGAATTGAAAATAATACTGATACATTTAATAGCAATACATTGTTTTATAAAACAGACTCAACAGTTCCAGAGGATTAGCTATCCATACTTTAGATGCAAACTGCAAATCACTTAAATTTAAACTTGACCATTTGCAAATTTCACTTAAATCCATGATCAACCTCTCCGAATTTTCAACCCAAGTAGCTGACATTGATTTCAGGATGTTGAAAACACAGAAACAACACATGGATTTAAGCAAATTCAGTAAATGTGCGTGTTTGGATTTGCGTGAATTGAGCTAATAAGGAAAATTGGATTTAAAAGCGCATTGAGCAAATGAGGAAGTATTTTTACACTTAAGGTTGCTCCAATTCATATTAAGAACAAGACCAATATTTACTTTTTGACCACCCTGTACACGCAGAGTAGCATTTCTATTTATTTTTTAGAACTGTGCTCTAAAGATGATCTCTGCGAAGATCATATTCGGGCCTCATGGTTTCTTTTGCTCTATATTCACATCATCGTGCAATAATTTTAATCCCTGCTATTATTGCAAGCTCTTTTATGCCACAGTTAGAAATAACGTACTTTATTATAACAACTATCTGTTCTGTATTCATAGTAAAACGCCATAAAACATTCTGCTGCAACATAAGCAGTACATGTATGTAGATTTTTGCACGTATAATGTGAGCATTAGTACATGACACATGAAGGCAATAAACGGTGACGTGACTTTGATTGTAATATCAATGCAAGTAGCAAGTGTTACTTTTGTGAGTCTTGAAACTATTATTATCCCAAATAATAGTACTTTGTATTCTTTTCGTTCGTAAGTGGTTAGGTTTTTTGGTTTTGAATTGGAATTTGGATCGGAATAATATATTGGTTTCATTGACTATCTGTACGAAACAAGTCAAAGGAAAAGGAGAACTACGACACTTTATAGTACTGGGGGCTCTGAAATGTATTACATACCGATAGGTACAATGTAGATTCCATTAGGTACAGTATAGAGTCTATTATGTACATAAATTAATGTACTTGTATCACATCTGTATTTACTAAGTGCCTATAATGTGTATCTGCTGGCTGTATCGCGATTAACTTCTGTGGTTGACAATCTAGAGTTTCTACCAATATGAGTTCTGATATGGGTATAATTTGAAAACTGTTGATAGAGACAAAAGAGAGAAGCGAGACAGATCGAAGATGACATGGTTGCGGCATGTGTGAGTGTGTCATATGGCTTCGTTATCCCTAATGACCAAACAATCCCAAAACAAATGAAGCGCAAAGAGGAGGTCATTAAGTAATCGGGTCTGAGACATTCCCAAGCCCATGAGAATTGCCTTCTATTATTAGCTTCTATTTCGATAGAGTAGTTATGCATAGATTTTAGTGGATCTAGGCAAAAGTCTGATCTAGTAAGGATTGGTATGGTACTGTTAGTAAGTAAAGTAGTGCTGTGGAATTACCCAACTATGTAGGTAAGGAAATAACAAAATTTAGTCAATGCATCGAAACCAAACAAGAGTTTTGTTTGACTTGACTCCTCTACAATCCCAAGAGCAGAACGGAAAATGAGTTCTACGTGTGTGTGCCATAATACTTCGTCGTCGTTCAGCTTGAACTTGTTACAAGAACGAGGTGACAGAAACCCGAGTAGTGTTCCTACAAATTGTCGCTACCCAATTAGCACAATTTTTGTATTGCTATTATAATAATATTTAGATATCCCATTATTTTGTAGCACATGCACAATAATATTCCCTAACAATGTAAAGCAACACTATAATTCTGAACAATAGAAGTATTTTTTACAAAAGATTCCGTCGCATTAGAGATTACAGTAAAAGATAAGAAAACTGCTCTTCAATGTATATGCATGCAATGTAAATCGTCTAGTAGACACTAGTCCTCGCTAAATTACATGATACTCCTACGCTTCAATCAATGAGCACTATTAAACCACATGAAAATCTGCTATGATGTAGAGAGTAGATAAAAAATGGATACATGCGTCAGGAAACTGATATAGAGTCATAGATAGTACTTAAATCATTGTATAGATATTATTTGGTACAATACAGTAGCTAATCGTTGGGGATTATTTACATGGATAGGATATTAAGAATGTATGGAAATACCATAAGAGCAGTTTATCAATTGTGTCTGGATTTCATCAGACTAAGTAGAATAATGTAGCTGATGTGGATAGTTAAAATTACGTGAGATTTTATTTATTAATGGTTGGTTACCTTATAATAATATACTAGGAATTGACAATAATGCTATTGTGTAAAAAATGTTAGGAATATGGTAAAATAAATGTAGGGAAGATGAGTTAGGGGGAAGGTAGTTAGCAGTAGTTTAGATGTGGATATTTAGACCGACGTAAATGTGGAGGGAGGTAGAGGAAGAAAAGTACATTATTATGTATAAGATGATTGACGGGTGTGCGTTGTTGTGCTATTAGGGATAGTATAGAAGAAACATGTTCCTTAGAGCAACGCAGGGCTCCATGAACCGAAACGACAGTGAATAGGAAAAAGGGATGACTTCAAGTTGACAGAAATCATTGGGCGTAGCAGAGTCGAGATGTGAATCAGTGAGTTTGTCGTGGAGGTGCCGTACCCCTTAAGCCCACCGTCATTTTGCACAAAAGTTCAGTGCCATTACATGATCAGGGAGGACGGGAGGCCTCAACCAGCAAATATAAGAGACTCTCCGTACTTGTCCTGATCCGCATTGCTTCTTCCGTAGCTCTCCGATTAACTGGTTCACAAAATCCTTGTTCATTTACATTTGCATCTTCAGTTGGGTCTCAGGATTCCTCGGCTGTTCATGTCCGTGCTTCTAGGATCCGTTCCGTTTGTTGCCATTTTCTGTGCGAACATTTATTCCGAATAATATTTTGAATACTTTTTGAACGTTGTTTTGCTGTGACAATCTGAGAATAGGAGATCTTGAACTGTTTCGTAACAACAACACTCCGAGAGTCATGAAGAGCTCAGTTTGTATTTGTATTTTAGTTAGTGTTCTTCTTCAGAATGTGCCAGACTCTTTCGAGTTCGAGATGGACAACATTGGGCGTGTGGTTCGTGGTCATTTAGGAACTTTGTATGATCTTAGAAATAAATTAGTAACATCCACATCAACATCTTCTCCCTCGGACCACTCGGCGAGGAAAGAAAGCCGCGGCTACTCTTTTCATTACTCCTCCTCGGACATCGCTCACCCTTTGTATTCTCCCAGCTACACGTCCCAAGATTTCCACAGTCGCTCTGGCAAAGTATCCGACATGCCTTCTGCCTCCAAATGGAAAAACTCGGAAACCAGTTGGGATAAATTCTCAAAGCTGTCTTACAAAACAGGAAATCATGGAAATAAAGATCACTTCGTGGTGAACAGTTTCAATGTCCACCAGAAAGACGTTCAGAACGAGACAGGCGAGACGAGCAGTGAGGCGAGCAAGACTCCAATGAGCTCCACGACGACCACTTACACGACCACACCTACGACAACACCACGTCCTGCTTTGGACTTGACTCCTATCAAAACGCTCAGCCAAGGACTTAATTCCGCTATGACTACAGTTCTTACACAAAAGTTGATGAGTTTGATGGACCAAGAAGTCCCCCAAGGAGTTCTCAATCCTCTCAAGCATTTAGTTTCTTCAGGAAACAGGATGATTGAGTTCTGGGACAAAAGAGCCAACGCCAGGGATGGAAAAGCTCCGGGAGTTATCGAAATTTTAGGCTACGGAATTGATCAGCTAAAGAAGTTCAGAGATGGACAAGCAATGAAACCAACCGACCCGGTCGCTAATTTAACATCTGCATCCAAAACCCTCATCCAAGGTATGATCACCGTCAAGAAACTTACCAACAGAGTACTCGGCTACGACACTGATGACAATGCCATTGAAAGCAGAGGAGGCTACGATAACGGAGGCTATGGCGGTGGCGGCGGATACGGACACCATGTCAGCTATGGGTATCCAAACATTTTCTCAAACTATTCTAACTAAATACATACAAATGCATAATTTCTAAAGGCACATCATCTCTCTAGCAAAATGCACTTTCTAATCAACTTTTAAAAGGAATCCTTTATGATAAATACAATTAGCAGATGTCTGGATTATATCTGTACATTTGACCAACATAATTTCATATTCAAAGAAAAGTAAACTATTTGCATGGGTTTTCCAAATTGTCACATTTAATAGGCACTATTTGGATCCTTATGCCATTTTGGCCACCCTTGGTTTTGGAGTTTTTCTTTTTAACGTCATTTTTAATCTACTCAACAACAACAATGTGATGCCCAGTGGAAGGTCGCTTGACGTTTCAGATCTTGATATACCTCTAGCCCTTTCTGATGTCATTTCAACGGCTAATGTAGAGGATGTAAGTCAGCCACTTCATCTTTCCTCTGACTGTAAAGACAAAACCGGACCGGGCTTACAGTGCTCTCATTCTACTACTAAATGACTCAATTCGACTTCTAGACAACCGCAAAATTAAAATTCTGGACTCTATTTATAGACTTTATATTACAATCCTAATATTCGATTGACAACTGTCACCCCTCAGACCGAATCATTACAGTACCTACTATAGCGAGGTCGATAATGTAGGCAATTGACTTAATTGACATTTAGACAAATGACAATCACATAGGGAGGGACAAATAAGTTATATAGTTCAGTTACATGAAAGTCTTTTAGGATTGTGTCGCATAGCGTAACTATTATTTGGCCATCCTGGAGTAGTAAATAGTATTGCTAGGGTAAGGAATTGAAAAGTCGATCTGGATTAAGTGGCATTTGGCCGTACTACCTAACAGGAATAGTGGCCTTGGTGGACTGGACCCTTTCTCACTTTTGGCAGCCTTGGCTTTCGGAGCTTTTCTTTTACAACTTTTGTTGACGTTACTGAACACAAGCTCCAGGTCTCTCGATGTTGTTGACATTAACACTCCTCTAATGATGTCTGACTTCCATGTGCCCAACTTCATGACCAAAATGGACGTAAGTGACATGACCTACCTTTATCTTTTTGACTTGACGACTGACACAACTACTATTTTTATTTCATAATACACCGTATAAATATTGACAAAGACATGATAGTACTACCAATGCGACCAGAAATAGGGACTAATAAATCATATTTAGTTGTAAAAACAAAGATTTTGTTCTTGATTTGTGGGATATTAGAAAATTTTCGGAACTCCGACAACGAGAACGAAGAGAAGTGTGGAAGGACCAGAAAATATGTTTTATTCAGTAGTGGATAAATTGGATGACATGTACAAGACCTACAGACAAATATCAGAAAAACCTGTTTGTGCCAGACTTTATATTTGTCGTCTCGCTGTTCAAAATGCCACTGCAGATGAGGACAGTCTGCTTTCTCAACTTTATGTGTAAGTCTCTTCTTTATTTGCTTTCACCATTTTACGCTACAGTTTGATACAATTATAAGCTGCTGAATAGTGTAGTATTGTACCTCTGTACAATGTGTTTAGTAGTACTAGTAGTAGTGTAGTTAACCAGTTTGATCTTCCAACAGCATTGCATAATGTTTACATTCTATTGTGACTGAATTTCTTTTGTTTCATTGTATTGCAATCAACCTACATATGGGCTAAACGGTATATTTCTTTGTACATCGTGTTTGAGTAAAGGTACATTACATTTTACATAATTAATGATTGTTTAGATACGGACTGGGTCATTTGACCAAAGAGACTACAGCCACAGAGTTTGCCAAGTCTATACAAACTCGAGTTGCCAATGGGGAAGATGTCGACTGTGACAAAATTGTAACAGACTGTGACGTAGTAAGTCAGCATTGACAAGGCCCATGCTAAATACCGTCTAAAGTGCATCGGATTTAGAATTACTTTTTTATTTCAAAAGCTTACTAAATCAAACGACAAGTACTATTACTAACTACCAATTGTGTCATCAATGCCCCAAAAATAACTTTCATTTAAGAATGATGATTTCATACTTCTGAGATTGTAAAATGGTTCTGGAACTGAAATACTAATGATGTTAGTTTTTTCCTAAAACGGTTGACAATTTTCAGTGGTTTATTTTAAATGTGCAAAAGTTCCAATTATATGAGTCTCCGTCTATTTATTTGCCCAAAACGTATGTTGGTAGGTTTTTCGTATGCAATGTAACTGCGAAATATTGATATGTATCAAAATAGATTAGCTTCTCAAGACATTAGCTCTTAATTTATTTTTTAATACATGATGGGCAAATTGTCACGGCAATCGCAGAATGCAATCTCTTGACTACCCGTGTCTTTGGAATTTATGAGCAAGACATACCAGATCAGTATTAATATTTGTAAAAAGTAGAATAGAGACAAACATGATTTGTGCAATGCCACAGGTGCAGAATCTACCTTGGCATTTATATACGTGGTTATTAAAACTGCACAAAACTTAAGTAAATTATAATCGTATTAAATACCTTTAATTCCCAAAAGTACCAAAAAATTGTTCTAATGATAATTGGGTTATAGTGTACTTTATTTTAAACTCTTTTCGGTCAATATTTTGTTACATGATACATAGTTCATAGTTAGTTGTGCTAATTGATGTCTGGTTTGACTACCTAATGTCGTCATGACTTATTCCTATTTATTTATTATATTACATTGCTGAGTGACAAACAATGACAATATTTAATGTGATGTCGAATGAAGCAAATTGTAGGAACAATTGTTATTAAGATGATTTTAACAATAAAACGGGTGTATGTTGGGAGGGAAAATATTT
>JABASH010003870.1:0-15377 GCA_019776445.1 Tomocerus maximus | reverse complement strand
AGCTACTCTATTTCTGCTCACTCACTACTTTTGGTATTATTCCTGTAGAAATTTCTACTTCTAAGGAATTCCGCTGCTTGCTCAGTGTCGTGTCGAGACGCACCTTAATGCTTTCTAATTTATATTTTTGCTGTAATCTACAATCTACACTACATGCATCTTAGAATCATAGTCAATACAGATAGTTCATAAATAGTACGCTTGCATTACTGATGGCCCTGTACGATGAAGAATGTAAAATGTAACTGCACGAAGCTGTTCTATGCTGGCAGCAGCAGCACCGGGCGACGACAAGTCAGAGTAAAAGTAGCTCATCCTCACAGGCAAATGCAACTGACAGAAAACATTTTGACGCTTCTTTTTCGTATGCTGCATGAACTTGTCTGTAGTCTGCACAGTGCACGTCGAGTGAATCGAGTTATGTATAAGAATTGGGTAAAGTATAGGAGCTAGGGTTAACTCCATATATGCCCTATGATATGTAGGCATATCATAAATATAGTGGATAGCTCTCGTTCGCGTTTCGTAAGAAATGCCTGTAACATTTTCCGCCTCTGAGATTTTCCAACACGCAAGCCACCTGGCTCAACCAGAGAAACATCATGAGATTAAAACTTATCCAAGTTTGTCTGATGTGAACGGAGACTGATGTATGGTTGGGAGCTATTTAGATTGATAATGTAAGCGCGCTATATTCATTTTCTCAGATGTTGCTGACCCGGGTTTTATTTCATTTTCGTTCTTCACTTTCATGTGCCATGCTTGTGGTTGTGTCTAGTTTGTGTCGTGTGTTTTTGCCAGTCAAAAGTGAATTTTTGCCGAGTGTTGCTAGTTAAGTTGCAGCACTGATTAAAAGATTAACTCCCTTAAAAACTCTTGGCTACTGGCTCGGGTGATTCCTTACTCTGTGGAAGCATTTTGACTAATTTGTAATTGGTTCGGATCTATCTTTAGTTTGCCAAATTGAGTCACCGGTGACGGGTAATCTTTTTGTTTTTTTCTTGCCATAGCCATATCATGCCATATTATTATCTCAATTTCATTCAGCCAAATGTCATCTTTAACCTGTTTTTTGTCGGATTTGATTTTTTGTGTTTTGCCTTTCACATTTTTGCTATTGTTTTTTGTAGACTAACAAGACTAAACTAAATTAGACTGGGTCGGAGATTCCGGCTAGGGAGATGTCAATGAATTCACCACCGCCTTTACCTGCTGAGCGGGCTGATGTTGCAAAAATTAATGGAGTGGGAGTTGAAGATGATGGAAAAGTGGTATTTCCTCCTCCAAACTCATGGTATAAACCTCATGTTGCCACTAGTAGGAACGATATGTGGGCCTACATCGGCTTAAATTTAGTCGTAGTAGTGAAACCCAGAAAGAATATTGGACAAAAGTCATTATTGGTAGCGAATGGAACTACGGAAGAGATACATAAGCCGGAAATTGACGGAGGGCTCTGGCCTGAATTTATTATGGTTGGAATACAAAGAGACAAATATTCCAGCATCAGTTTCTGCCAGGCTGAATACGAAGATTTGCCCTTAGGAAATGCTACATTAGTTACTGGGTGTGAAGGTGGATTTGTTCGTCTTTGGGACGTCAGCAAAAATGCTACTCTGGCTTTTCATGACAATCACAAGGTATAATAAATTACTTTATTGTCCATTGTGCATAAACATTGTAATTATGCATGTCATAAGTAAAATTTAAATTGAAAATAATGTTTTTGTTGCTTTAGAAAATACCGGTCTGTGGAGTTGAATGGTCTCCTCGGAATTATTCTATAGTTTATTCCGTTGACGAAGAGGGTTGTTTAACTATGTGGAATCTTAAACGAAATTCCTTGTTGAGTATGTCTTTTGGAAAAATGAATCCCACTTGTCTCTCAGTTAGCCCCTCTGAAGACAACATTATTGCTCTTGGGACGAAAAGTGGAAATATTTTCATTATCGAAACTGTTGGTAAGCAAAAATGAGACTGTACTAAAATATTGATATGCGTTGTCGATTTTATCCAAATGCACGTATTTGTGTGTTTTGCTTTGAATTGTCTTAATTTTTACAGGCTTAGGGAAAATATTGCATAGAATGCGACACGAGGAGGAAGTCATCACCGTCAATTGGTGTCCTGATGGAAATTGGGAAACAATAAACTCGTTCGATCAGCACAACAAAAAGAAAAATATTCTCGTTTCCTCAATATTCTCAGTAAAATCTGCTACAATTCGTGTATGGGATAGACAGGGAAAGGATGTGGCAATTTTGGGAATATGGGATAAAGATCATAAAGATCAATATCACAGGAAAATTACCAAATATTTCAATACCTCTGCTTGGGCGAAGGATCCAAATACTAATAATCTCATGTTGGTGACAGCTGGAAAACAAGGAGAAATAATTGCTTTCACCGAAGGAACAGTTCCCAACGAAATACACCGATTACATACAAATAGTTTCATTTTCGGTATTATTCAGTTTGGGGACATACTGTGGACGTTATCCTATGAACCAATAATTGTTGGCTGGAATTTAAGGACCAATCAAGTGGAATGTGTAATTCCAACATTCCGTGGTATCGCGTCGTTAATGAGCTCTCCAGTTGAAGCGACTCGAGTTGTTGTTGGCGGCGTGGACTCATACATTCGTGTTCTAAGTTTGCAGCATGGTTATCCAGAATTAGTTTCGATCAAGCCGCCAACAATCACCCATCGCCTAAAGGGAAAAATTTCAGCTGTAAGTTCTTAACTTATCGATATGACTATGAATGTAATGAGTAGTAGGAAATTCAATGTGACGAAACAATTAGTTATAATATTATATTAATATTATACAGGTGGCTTGGCATCCTAATCGGGAGAATAAAATCGGCTTCGGAACTGATGAGGGCGTTCTTGGTGTCTATGAATGGAAAGAAGATAACAAATTTGCAGTTTTGTTTAACAGACGAGTCAGTGGAACTGTTTATACCGTTGATTGGGGTCCACCCTGTCATTCCGAAGGTACGTACACCCCGACATACTTACTTCTGTTAGTACCCTATAATTATAATAGCATCATGAATAAAGATTCCATGAAAATTTCCAGGTTTGCCTGAGGGTTTAGAAGGGGGCCAGGATAAAAAGGATACATTCATGCTCTACTGCTGCGGAGGACAATCTGTGTTCATGATTCATCCTTCTAAACATACCAATGCCTTGGTGAGCGTTTCTAAAATAATAGAAAAATCCAATCCTAGCGGACAGGGACGTATTTCTGTACAAGATAAGGCTTCTGAGATTCGTTGGTCACCTGATAGAAGTTACTTAGCTGTTGGTTATGCTGATGGGTATGTATGGTATTTAATATCCTAAAAGTTTAATTGGCCATGTCCTGCCATAAGATATAAGTTGTAAGAAAGTGTTTTATATGATAAAAATGTAACTTTTAGTCGCATAGAGGTTTACGCTCCCCCACATTTGAAAATGAGGTGCTGGATTAAATGTCACGGACGGGCAATCCAATTTTTTTCATGGCGTACCTTCGACTTTCTGGACGAACAGCGAGATACTAAGGAGCGGTGGTTTGCCTCCGCTTCCAATGATGGTACTACCCGTCTGTTCAATTTAGAGGAGTTGTTTAG
Source organism: Tomocerus maximus (assembly GCA_019776445.1). Lineage (NCBI taxonomy): Eukaryota > Metazoa > Arthropoda > Collembola > Entomobryomorpha > Tomoceridae > Tomocerus > Tomocerus maximus. Next base: position 11,759 of record JABASH010003870.1, on the reverse strand, counting down.
CCGAGAGACTGAAAATGCAGAGCCACTTCAAATAATCAGCAGTGCTGCAACCCTTCAAGGTCATCAAGGGTTGAGGGTAATTTGGCTATCCTGGAGTCCTCATAATAAAGATCTTCTAGTTACTTGCTCATATGATAGAACTGCCATTGTAAGTGCAATTTACTGTCTATTAATGAAATGCTTCATTTTATTTAAATAGTAATTAATGCTTGAAAATGTTTCGTACAATTTAAATTATTTTCTGAAATCTGGAAATGTCTTAACTTTGTATTTTAGAATTAAATGTTAAATTTATGATTATGACTTCATTCAGGTTTGGAATATAAAAGATGGATCTCAAGTAGCTCGCTACATGGAACATCAGCACAGATTAGTTGCCTGTATGTTTCATCCTGCCGACCCCTATAAAGTAATTTCATGTAGTGATGAGCTGTCTCTTGACTTCACAGTTCACGTTTGGGACTACAGGAAACATCCATTCCGGCAGGCTGTACCCAGACGTAAGTTAAACCCCATATGGGGTTTTATGAAATATATGATAACAAATAGTTTAAAAAGTATTAAACAATACTTGGTCTATTCATTTTCGATATACATCTCAATTTATTTTATTCTTTTGTAGAAACAGTAAATGTGACAAAAGCTGATCCTATCAAAGCTGTTAAAGAGAATGCCTCTTCAGATGTAGAAGCATCGGCTGATGATGGATTCAAGCCACAGACTGTAACTGATGGGACTGGTCATATAGTACAACTCCCAGACAAAAAGTTTGTGATGTTGCACCCTAAATCTGGTAAAATACTTTAAAAGTATATTAATAATTTATTTTAAAATATTATATGTATTCTATTTGTAAACTGTTATTTCTACAGAGGAAAAGGTGAAGTCCAAAATGAAAGCCAAGTCAAGAACTCTTCTGCCGTCAACGAGTAACGGATTGATAAACGCAAAGTTTTCTCTGAATCACGAAATCAGGTATATTGTTGACAAAACAAAAATTCCTATCAAAGTAAAAGAGTCTACAGCTCAAGAGATGGAAGTAGAAAGATCACTTCCGAAAGAGCCCCAGGACGTCGAAGATTCAATTATTGATATAGTGGCGTCTGCATCATCTAAAAGCGTCCAAGATCATGAAAACGAAGATCCCACTTTACATTTAGGAATATTAGGGTCTTCCGAGGAATGCAAAAAGCTTGTTAATTCAGAAAGTAAGCAATTCTTATGTTCACTGTGCACATTTATTACACTTTGTATTTATAGCATTATAAAAGTGAAATATCATCATTAATTTTGCTTTACAGTGAAACTTCATCGAGAGAAAGAGAATTGGAAGTCCATGCTGCAATTGTCTGAGTGGATGGGCAACTCCTCGGTTATGATTCGAGAAGCTATTGCTGCTGGACAAGTTAATGAAATGATTATTTCTTCTGCTGCAGCTGTTTCAAAAAAGTGAGACAGTGAATTTAAAGATAGAGAAATTTAGTTAGTAATTTTTGGACTTAACTTTTAATAAAAATTTACTTAGGTTATATTTGGAAGCTATCGAGGCCTTTATCCCCCATTTGATAGAGGGAGAAGAATACTACAAAGCTGCACACTATTTCCTATTGAGTAATCAGTTGGAAAAAGCATTGGATTTGCTAATCAGCAGAAAAATGTTCCGAGATGCAGCTGCTATTGGAAAACTTCGACTTCCTCCTTCTGACCCTCTTTTAGTACAAGTTTACGAGAAGTGGATTTATCAAATGATGTGTGATGGGAACTTCGAGCTGGCCACTAAAATGTATAAAACTTCTTTATCTGGTCTGGACACAATGTTCAACCCTTATTATTTTTGGCACTTAGAATTCTGCATTTTGTTTTAGATATTGTTCTATGAATCGATATTCGGAGGCTTTGACGACCATCGAAAAACGCAATTTGCCATATGCTTGGAAAGCTGGAGTGTTCATCGCTGCGAAAGACAATGATACGAAAAAGGTGGAGATGTTAGGCATAAAGTACATTCAAGATGCGTTATCTAAAGGATTTTATGATGATTGTATGGAATTAATCAAAGAATTCGCTCCTTTACAAGTAAGAGCTTATGCAAACTAAAAGCAGTAAAGATGATTTTTGGTCAATTCCTTGGGTTTATAATGGACAATATTTTTAGTTTATGATGGCTATAATCGTGGTTCAACAATGTCTGCAAGAAGCAGAATCAAGCCTAAATGGAATTTCTGACTCTGAAGAATTAGGCTTGTGGAATGAAGCCATGGCTGATTTCGGCGATGAAATTAAAGAAAGTTGGGAATCTCATGGAATTGACGCAACAAACGACGAGCTTCAAAAGAAGATAAAAAATGTGCTTCAGTTGGCTATACCTCAAAACAGCATTGAGGTATTCTATAACGTTTTATTAGTTTTCTGTTTCATAGTTAAAATCATTTATTTTACCGACTGGATTGTTAATTAAATTAGAATGTTCTTTTTTACACAGGCACAGCAAATAATTGTTAAAAACATCGTGTTGATTATGATGAATGATGAAGATCGAATTGCTCGGGCGTTAGAGTGCTACTCTTTAGCAAAACTTTGGTGTGAGGAAAAGAACCCATCACTGTTTTGCACAATCGTGACCTGCGTCAGTAATTTGTGTAAGTTTGCCTATTTGTAACCCCTAATTAAACCCACTTTTTCAGATTTTTCATTATCATACTTAACTCATGAGTAGTATTGGAAGGAAAAGGAAATATAAATCAAACTGAAGAAAAGTTATGCTTAATTTCATTTCTTTGTAGTACCAGAATGGATTAAAAACAAAGAGACTGTTCCTTTATCTGTTTCCCTGTGTCAATCTACAGCTACACTTTACGGAGCATTTTTGCTGCTGAAGAAAATTAAGACTGATGGCAATGAAGACAGAATGAAAAACTTAATGGAAGCTTTCGTTGATCCTGCAATAAATGGTGCCACCAAATTATTATCATATGTGGATAGTAGCTGCACAGATAAGATTTACCTGTCGTGTTCGGCCTCCATTGATAAGCTTCTTAAAGATATACGCTTGGAAACAAGTCAAAGTGTCGCTGAAAACTGTAAATCAATAAATGGTGAGGTCAAGGATGATCCTTTGGCATCGTCAGGTGATATTTGCGTACCTTTACCATGTGACAACGGTTCCAATTCCGGTGATTGTTAGGTTTTAAGTGTTACAGTTATGACTACTCATCACATCAAAAGATATTCTTTTCTCTTAATGTTGAATAATCTTATTACACTAATAAGTGGACTAGAATTATTTTGCTTGATCTCATTTAACTTGTCAAATAAAAAAATGTATTTGCTTTAGAAATGTTTTTTCCTTATTAATCTTTGGATGAACTTAAATGAGAAGGAAGTATAATACCAGTTAATTATTTTCTGGTTTCCTCCCAAAACATTGATTTTATTCAGAGTTTCTCATGCACTTACAAACAAATGCTCACCTCTTTACTATAGTATAGCAATAGCATGGCTACAAACTTATACATTGTTAATTTAAGTAGGCTTTCAAACACCGGACGGTCATTACTATGGATAGAATACATAATACAAATGGTGTACTCACTCAATCAGTAGCTAAAAAGATAAAGCCGCATTTTAATTAAAAGTTCAGCTTCATTTTCGTTTCACAGGCTTTTGGCTTTACAACCCATTACAATCCTTTAAAATTATAGCCTTTTCCTATCTTGCACATCAAAACTAGACTTGATTATGTATGTATTTTTATATATTCTAAATAAATTGATCATAACTTGTGAATTTTTAGATTACCTACGCCTATTTAATAAGCCCTTCCACATTTTATTCTTACTAACTCTACTCTCTACGTATTGTATAATTACGCATTGAAATAGTTTCAAAATACATAAGTTATTGTTAATTAATTAGTAGTAAAGTATCTAATGCGTAATTCTCAGCGTCACCAATCGCGTATCATTAAACAAATTGAACAATTACTTAGCATATATTATTTCCAGAGGAAATAGAAAGATCATTTCCCAAGTCCGGAAATTGTAATCTTGGCTCTCCAAACACGGGTCAAAGTTTTCAATATGTTTTCATCCATATACAAATAAAAGGCATTATTGCAGCATAGAGCCACATGTGATATTTACGGTGGCGATCTGGCGATAGGTGCAATTATAGCATTTAAGTACATAAATTACATTTACACTTATTAATTACTAATGTAAGTATATATATATACCATCTAAGTGCGTGGTAGATAAATTGTATATTAAGCGATTAAGCGAAACAAATATAGATAAGCGATTTGTCTTCATTACATCGTAGCGCACCCTTCCTTAATGTATATCAATGATTGAATACGTAATTGTTAAGTTATTCTGATTATCCCTCTTCTGTATCGTGCCAGAGTTTGCATCGTGCTGACTAGACAAAACGGATTATTTGACGCAATTACTAACGTTGCATATTTGCACTAATTACTGCTGCTAGGGCATAGCAAGGAACAACAATAAGCACGATATTTAATTAATGTAGTAGAGTTGAAATGAATAGTACAAGATAAGTACAAGAAATGAATAGTACAAACAAGATACAAAAAAATAATAGTACACAATACTACAGTGTGCGTGCATGTGTATACTAAGCTATATAGGATCCGTACCAATTTCTCTTTCCATAAGCCAACCCAACATAAAACTTTCATCGATACAAAATTAAGTTTACTCCATTTGCATAAACGTAAATATTTTTAACAGGAAATTTTTATTTTGTCCTGGTGAAAGTTTTATTAGTAGTTAGCACAAGGAAAGAGAAAGTCGTATGGATACTATAATTTAGTACCTTCAACCGCCTTCAACCAATATTATTTCTAAGCGATTATTTTTCACATAAAATTAGTTTGAAATTGTAGAAATTATATAAAGTATGCAAATAATGTGGGGCGACATACTTTGATTGTGCGTGAACTATTTTCAGGCATTATATATTGGTAAGCTTTCCCAGGAACTACTTAAGTGCATTACTTTATCGTATAATGGCTTTTACTTATGATTAGCATATACTAATTAATCCAGAACCAAGTTTACAAGAATTGACAATATTATACTACCAACAATAGCATTCAGTTTACAGGTTATTAATACTATATATTTAGGTTCGTAATGAGAACGAGCGAACTGTATTAACGGAACTTTCCAAACAGGACATTAACTGCCGACTGTGTCGACCATAAACTGACAGGATAGACAGGAAATACTACAAAAAATTGTAAATTGCTATAAATGTTGCACAGATGCACACACTATCCGCGGAAATAATGTCTGGGCTGGTAGTAGTAAGTATCCTGATCCTAAATCTATTACTGACCTTGGTGTTAACATATAAATTAAAGCTTAGTAATTACAAAATCACGCGTGAGACTTGAGGATTTGGACTTCATATAAATAAACCGCAAATGAGACGTCCGTTATGGTATAAGAAACAGTCAGAAATGGGAGAAAGTTTTCTGCGAATCAGAATTTAAAGTTTCAATTTCAAGATAGTAAGATGTATTCTTCGAGATGTAGATAATTGAAAATTGTCAACGAGGTAGTAAGGTAGCGGATAGCGCACAACAATAATCAAAAAGAAATGGTTTTGACTTTTGAGTATTATCTCTTCGCTTTAAAATTTTGAACATTTTAAAGTAAGCAAGATCAATGAAATCATTAGCATCGATCAATTTGGTTTCAAAGCTTGAGACAGGTTAAATAGCTGCTCTCTCATTCTTTTCCTAATTTGTTTGAAACAGCTATGCTGTACTACTATTGCCACTTGGCTTTATGTTTATCAAATACAACTACATAATAATTAATTAGATTCATTCAAACCCTTTAAGTATGTATGCATTTTTAATCTGACACTCAGAGATCATGGAATGGAATTCTGTATAGTTTTGTTATTACAGAATATACGTACTACTATAAAAGTAACCTAAATTCTAAACCTTTAACTGTTTCAGAGGTTCAACACACATGCCCACTTGGAATGAAATAGTAGGAAATTATTTGTATTCCTTTTGAAACCCTGGAACTCATGTTTGTTGGAATGGAACAGTTTGGTTTGACTTACAGTTCTATTCGGAAATTCTGTTTTACCGTTGCTATCTATTTACAGTACCAGAAGTAGTTTATAATTAATGTGATTTAGTTTGGTAGACCTGACTTTACTTTGTATTATAAAGTTTCAAGTTGGCTTCGGCTTCACTTGGTTTGGCTTGGCTTCGTTTTTTCACTATGATTAATTCAGTATTCTTCAGTGGAACTGATTGTTCGGCTCGGACTTAAGTGCAATTACCTAAGTATAATAATGTTTAGCACAAGTTACCTAAAATACTTACACGATTAATTTCAACTTGTAAAACTTACAATTAAAGGCTAGAGAAATCGCCTTTGAGGCTAACATGCTGCTAAATCAACAGAAAACATGACGCAGCTAGCAAAATCAAAAGATTTACCAAATCGATTAAGCAATAGAAAAATTCCTTATAGATCTCTGTATATGAGTATCTTCGATAATTTAAGTACATTTCTCCGTGATAATTTCTAAGTAGTCTTCTTGAGAATCTATAATAAGGAGTTTCTTCGTTTCCTGTGTCCAAGATGTTACTTTAATCGCTGAGTAACATTGGCAAGGGCAACTGCAAAGGCTTGTAGAGCAGAAAAGGGATATTGAAAATCCAATGTGTACGCATTTCCATCGATCCGCCCAAACTGCATTACCTAAAAAAGGAAGTTAACGAATGGATACAGTAAGAGTTGCAAAATTCTAATTCTCAAAGGATAAAACTAGAAAAATGATGGGGAAAGAGTTTAAGCTTACAAACCTGTTTTCCCCGAAACTCAATTTGAAAGTTTTTAGCCGACTCTTGAGTGACCCGTCCTCCAAAGTCCAACTGGTAAACTTGTGAATTCTCATTCCACATGGGAGCTTTATTGTGCATTACAAACTCTCTTCTGCGAGCCACAACGGGACTGTTCTCTATGTTATGTATTTTCTTTTTCCTTAACTGCTAAAGAGAATACAGGGAGGAATAAATGAATTTGTTTTCCAACCAATATCCTGAAAAACTAGAAAATAAATAGATATGCAGTCCACTAATGATTACCTTTTGTCGTAATTGATTTTTCTGGAACGTTTCTAAATCTCTGAAAGGAGTATTAATAGTATTTGTGATAGAAGACCTAGGAGATGAATATCTGGGGTAACTTGTGGAAGGTCCGACTTGATTGCTATGGCTAGGAATTTCCTCGGCGAATCCTTCTTCATCCGAACTGTCAATGATAATTGCAGTTTGGGTTTGCTGACTATTTTTCGTATTCTTTCTGCGAGTGAGAAGAGGGGAATTGGCAAAAAGTTGTCTGAATGGTGAAGAAGCAGATGACAGGTAGCTTTGTTTGGGTCTCCTTGTCATTGCGGGTGTACTGGGACTACTTCTTGGTTGATGTTGTGGCGAACCAGGAGGAATGAATGATGAGCTTTGCGGATTCCCTGGAGGTTGGGTCTGGGAACCCGTTGTCGTTCGATTATTTTCATTGGCACTGCGACGAGAGTTGGCGGCATTCATTTCCCGACGTTTCAACAATGGTGTAAGAAGGCTAAGGGATCTTCGGTGAGTAGGAGCCGGGGGTGGATTCGGTAACGAGGAATTGGAAGAGGTAGCAGCACCCGAAGAACTGGAAGCATTCGGAATGGTTGGGACTCTTTCAATACGATCTTCGGGGGAGGGACTGTCGGAAGAGTTGTTCACATTTGTCCGTGTCGTTTTCAAAGCTGAGTTTTGAGTCGGGATTGCGGCTGTGATTGTAGTCAAATTCCTTCTCGCTGGTGTGGGAGGAACTAGTCCACGGGCAGATACTGAAACAGAAGATTCCCCAGCAGAGCCATTTGACTTTTTAGTAGACGTACTTGGGAAACTACATTTAGGACAGGAGTTTATTGTCGAGTCCTTTGCGGTTCCCGTACCGCTATGTTTCCACCAACTCAGATCATAGGAGTCCCAACTTTTACTCTTGCCACAATCTTTCAATCTAGGTTTAATAAATTCCTTGTCACCACAAGTGGAACTCGTCTCCGAATTCCTCACTCCTTGCTTCTTAACTAGAATCAGTCTTTTCGGAGGAGAATTCCCACTGTTCTCGTTCGTTACAACATCCAAGGAGATAGGTACTTGTCTATCCACGTTGTCCAAGTATGAAGCACTGACACTTCTCCGCACATGAATGGGAGCAGTGGCAACAGCATTCGTAACTCCTGGATTTGAAGATCCGTTTGTGTTGGTAGTTGGCTGCAGAGCAGAAGTGGCCACCTGCACGTTCGAGTTCATCGTCAATGCGGCAGTCGCATTCTCATCACAGAGTCGCATTGTCCCATTACTCCCAATAATTGAAGTGGATGTTGAAGGTCTAGCTGTAGCATTCGTCGTAGTTGTAGCTGCGGCCGTGACAGCCACATTACCATAACCGCTATTTCCGTGACTAGCCATCCAGCAAATTCTTGTAGGACTCCGAATGGAGCCAGAGGTCCTTTGCAGGGCTGAAGGCTGCGGAGGGGAAGCGCCTGGAGTGCTCGCATTATTTTCGTCTATCCTCTCGATTTGAGCTCGAGTCACAAGATTACTTTTCACTCGTTGTATGGCATTGTGACGCTCTGTCAAATCAATTGCTTCCATTACGGCTGGGGCAACGCTTCTCTTTGGACTCTGCGGCAGTCCTGTCTCACATATTTGGCAGATACTGTTGTAGCAATTTGTGAATGATGTCTGTATTGTAAAGTTTGGTCCAGAACCGCTGGTTGAAGTGGATCGTCCTGTTCCACCAGCTACTCCATATTCGTAGTTCATGTTATTTCTCAACGTCTCTCTGCAGTACCCAAAGGACACCAGTGAGCATAAATTCAATTCTGTCAAATTCTCCTGTCGCATTACTTTACAAGTCTACTCATGTTTTCCTATACTTATGACAGCAATTTAAGGGTAAGTGTCTAGGTTGAAAGCATATAGAACAACTTGGGCAGATATATTTAATAGTATAGGAATCTGTATTCAGGAACATAGGAAATTGTAAGTGAGTAACACTAAAGGAGTCTTCATTGTATCATCCTCACAGATAAATTATACGCATACTGAATAGCAACCACAGATACTTAGTATGAATGAATACTTTTAGTAATCTGTAGTTAAATTATCTTTGGTGCTAGATTTTCAATGTTAAGTATTTTAAATAGTTACAAATAAGTGGAAAACTCACCTAAAATTGACAATCTCAGGGTTGGCCGTAAGGTCAACGTAGGGAAACTCGTCATTGTCTTCCAAAGCTGAACCTTCATGAGGGGTGAGTGATACAGTGTCAAAGTTAATAGAGGAAGAAGCAGCATTTGCACTGTAACTCTGAGAAGAACTTCCGGAACTAGTAGAAATCGAAGAGGGGCCAATGGAAGGAGTTGGGATATTACTGGAACAACTAAGTGGACTTTTCGCTTGAAGAAAACAACGGTTTGTAGGCAACACAGAAGAAGATGGGGACTCTGTCCCATGGGGAAAAGAATTTGAGTTGTGGCCATGATTAATAGTAGAAGTTGCACTGTGATGGTGATGGTGATGATGATGGTGGTGGTGGTGAAAATGATATAAATCAGATCCCGGAGCAGATGAAGAGCACTCACCCCCAACGACAACGGAAAAATCTTCTTCGTCATCTTCATTGTAATTAGAATGGGAGAAAAGACTCTCGGGAGATAGAAAAATATCGTCCCTCAACTCCGTGATGAGCAGAGTCATTTGACGGGGTTGCAGGTGAAGAAGAGAGGTTTTATAAGTGACTTGACCTAAATTATCGGGAAGTGACATTGCTAGCCCATTTATTTTGAATTTAGTTCCCCAGATATTCGATGTAACTTCAACCAGACGAACACTCTAGAGGAATTCAATCAAATAAAAAGAGAAACACGTACATATTGCAATTCACAGTGTAACACAATCGCGTGGAAAACATTTAGGATATAGCATCGAAGTATCATGGGGCATACTATTCGTTACGTGAGTGAAAGTTAGTTTACCTCTGGTAAAACATCATTGTATAAAAGTTGATGAGGATGAGTAGGCTCAGGTGTGCCATGAATTCCGTTTCTGCTCCGCTCCCATTCTCGCTCTCTTTCCCGCTCCCGTTCTCTTTCTCTCTCTCGAAGACGATTTCTGTGACGTTTCCTTTGCATTCTTGGACTAGCACATAATTCGACATCCTCTGACTCTGAACTGTCACTAAAGCCAAGTAATCCTTGTTGACTCCCTGCCGTAGTAATTGGTGCATTGGATCCACTACTATTGCAATTAGCAGTTAATTGACATTGTGATTGTGTACTGGGAGTGTTGAGTACATTCGACGAACTAGAACATCCATTTGCTTTATCCGCCGGAGATGTTGTCCCAGATCCACATTGGATAATCATACTAAAGTTTCCACCTAGTAAAATAGAAATGGAATTAAGTTCAGCATATAATATAATATATAATACTCAGACGCAGATCGTGTTTCAATTACAAAATGAAGAAAAACTTACAAAAAATGAAATTAAAAGAGAAACTATACCGAAGGTCTAATACTATGGAAAACGGTAGTGTACAGAACGATGTGATGAAAATGAAATCAAGTGAAAATTTAATACAAATGCCCAGTAATTACCTTCAGAGCTTTGTGGGTCAAAAATGACAAATTCGGGTCGTATTTTGGAGGTTCGTTTCCCCTTGAGGATAGGAATAAGACCACCAAGGTACTCAAGATAAAGAGTGTACACTGTTCCTGGACTTTGATTCGCTTCTTCTTCATGTCGGATCATCGTGCAGTGTAAGCGTAGATTCCCACTAGGAGGATGACTCACAAACTCTCGGAGGTCTATCACGTTTGGCAAAATCGACTGTGTACACGACGCAGAAAACAAAGCAATTTAGAGAGAATTATCCCGTTTGAACACCCACTGCAACTATAATTTTGTTACTCTAGCTTTAAAGCATACAATTGACGATTCTTTTAGTGAAAATTCTGTTTGGTGAAAGTTACTGTTGCTGCCCTACATACTCGTGTCTAAGTACAATCTACTTATCCACAAAAAAAAGAAAGCCGTACATACACAGCCAGTCGAAAGTTTTTCTTTCATGAGCAAATTGTCAATTAGTTGGCGAGTCTTTTGTCCAAACTGACTTACAGGCCTAAGACTAGACTGGATTTAAGATGACCATGAAGAAAGTTGGAGAAAGAAACTTTCTCCTTTCGTATATTTACTTTATATCTGTATTCCATTACATAATGTCGGCTTTTCCATCTGTCGCCCTCTCCCACCCAAGACCATAAAAACAGTGAAAAAGTCTGTCTTATAGATTATCGTCTGTTTGGCTCTCCAATATGACTTTCTTTTACAAGTACCACTGTGGTCCTAAAGTTCTAAATATTTCCATCCTATTTTTTCGTCATTACCAGAATCCAGAAATGTCAAGAGAAACTATTGTTACAAATGTAAAAGAATTTCACATATGTCTCTACTCAAGGTTTATCTACACCAGGTTGCCCAGTACGGGGGTTTACCATTTAAAAATTCCCTTCTAGAGAACTAACCCTATAACCTATAGTAACGCTCGACTTTGTATTGCTCGGAGCAAGCAGTGGAGAACAAATTATAGGATTTGTTCTCCACGAGTGAAAAAAGTGAAATTTTATTTTGCCGACCCCCGGACT
>JABASH010003869.1:0-15378 GCA_019776445.1 Tomocerus maximus | reverse complement strand
CTAATAAATAAATTAGTAACAAAGCTGTTACTGGTACTTACAGACAGACTTACTACATTCGAAGCAACTCAAGATCTTGGACCAATCTTTCTGACTGATTACTATTACAGATCCTCTACTCGCTCTCGGATTCATTGACTTTACTGACAATTGTGTCTGCCAAATAAGTCGGAGAAGCATCTCAGTATCTTTTTGAGAACAAAAGGAGGCTGAAAGGGAAGTATTGATGAGACTGAGCGGTTTGAATAAGCAGTAGCAGTGAGAGTACTGGGCAGCGGTGAAATGGTGTATGGATATCAGTGAAAGTGTTGGATACTATACTGTAGTGAGTACTTGAGTAATTGTAAGGACGAGGAAGGGACGGCGTGTGGGTGGACATTTGGCTGGGTATAAGCGACCGGGAGTCGATGCATGTCAAATATGACTGTGAATGCCGTATCAGTGCCAGCATCTCAAGAGAAGGCGTTAGCCCCCATGGAGAAATCGGACGGACCTCCGCAGAGCATGAAAAGAGCTCGCTTCCTCATCAATGACATCCTGTCTTCCTCTCAAAAGCAAGACGTCACCTTGCATGACCACGAACACGAGTCCGGCTACTCGCCCGGCAACCCCCACGTCTCAGAACTGCCCAAAGATCTGTCCTTTCATCGACGATCCACTTGTGGAGACTCCTCCGACTACGATGACTCAGAGTCTGTCAAAGGTATGCACATTCACAAATACTATCCACCCATTACAATTGCTCAGTAATAATCTCTAAAATAATATACATGTCAAAATATCTTCCCTAGTATATTAAGTATAGGTACATGTATATAATACTTTATTTATTTAGTCTCTATACAAATAGCCGTTAGAGAACCATCATCGCTACTGCTGATAATATTACTTTTACTCGTCAGTACTCCTTACAGTTAGATTGTCTATAGGGACATAGTACACTTAAAAGAAAGGACTGCACTAATCCTCATCATTAGCAACTAACTCTTCAGTTTAATGCAATTGTTTAATACACACGCACACATAGTAATTGTAATCCAAAACGATAATAAATGAATTGATAGTGTGCATTAAATAAGTTATAAAACAAATGTTACTTATCAACTATGCTGATAGTAGTTGGAGTACACTTCTCATTTATTTACTATCATTAAAGCTCATCAAATAGATCTCTCCTTTTAAGTCATAGTAGCCAATGTGATAGTCCCAGCCAGCCAGAGTACTTAATTCCTGCTTCACACTATTTCTTTTATTTTCACCTATAAAGCGATAAAAGCAGGAACAATTTCGTGTAGGTAATTTTCTAAGTTCTACAGTGTACATACTATCTGTCTGTATATGTTCGGTTTAAAGGACTAAAAGTAGATTGGTCAGGAGCGGAGGACAGAGACAGAAAAGGGAACCTTTTGATTCCGTCTCGACTCGCATTTGCAGATTGACTTTGATTTGGTTGTGTATGTGTCATCTTGAATTGCATTGGCTGGTTAGGAGGGAGCTGTGAAATATTTATAAGGGAATTGACTCTAAAGTATCTGTCTCGGTTCGATTAGTCGAGCAGGCAGACATGAAGTCAGTTTGGAAGTAAATATATTGCAGCGAATGTGCTATAGAAATCTACAAAATCGCATTGCAGGGAATTGGTAGTGAGTATTTCAATTTTCAATCGCAAAGGTTTAAATGTTAGATTAGCCTCAATCAGTGTCCCTCGTCTCTCTGATTGACTCACTTAATAATTCAGGATGGGACAGACAGAGTCTGACTCCTTGAATGTAACTATGTAGTGGCACTACTGCATCGTCGGCTGGGCAGAGTGGCATTTAGGAAACTATTTTATAGCTTCTCCATCGCCCTCCTCCAGCTACGAAATGTAATCTGTTGTCCTCACGAAACAATCCAGTCGAAACGACCATTCATACATACATTCATTCCACATGCACACAAATGTACTCATAGAAAGAAGTATTAATCACACAAAGATTTGTTAACCTAAAAGGCAATTGCCTACATAAACTAAACTATTGTGTACCTGGGTGATTGCGTAACAATAAGCAACCACACAATTCTATTATATTATTGACATTGCTCCCCTCTAAAGTCCTGAGATTAGTTAAATGCTGAAATATCTGCTGCGTGTACATAAGTATATCTAGAGCCAGACCTAGCTCACTATAGACTGTTGTTGTGCTACATGTAGTGAAAAGTGTGTAAGTGTAGGCAGAGTGCAAGTATGTCTGATGGGGAGAGAGAGCATGTATTATGTATTGTTTTCCTTGTAATGTGAAGTAAAGAGTTCGGCTCGCGCGGCCCAAAGAATTCACTTGACTCGGCTGGACTGACTCAAACACGCAATCATGTTTTAACAAATAGACGGGAACCCATTTCTTCTCGATTCTACAAAATATTCTATTGTACTCTAATCCTCATCATCATTACACATGACATTGCATCGGACTCACTGCACTCCTTCCCTGGACCCTATCCTGTTGTGACTGACTATGCTACAAGAAATACATACGAACACCGTACTCACTCACAAAACATGCACATTACTTATTCATTATTATTGCATTACCTTCTCCGACTTCTGTCTTCCCTCTAAGGCACTCACTTAGTAAAATTCGATACGTTGTCTTAAAAATGTTTTGAAAGGGGTCCAATGACAATTTCCGATGTAATGTGAAGATTAAGACATTAAGAAACGTATAAAAATATTTTGGCAATATGAAACAGCTATAAATTTATGTTTTAAGCCTTAACGTGATTTCGTTTGATCTGGCCAAAACTCAAAATCTACGAGATGCTGCACTAATCGCCAAGAGAAAAGGGAAGCTTGCACCTACTTTACAACAATCTGCTATTACCCGTTAGGCAGCAGCCAGCTAACCATGCAATAATTTCGAAATTTATTTCCCGTTTAACTCCAGTTCTACTATAGCTACAGTATCCTACAAGGATTCAAAAAATAGGTTATTTCTTAACTTGGGCAGTAGTCTATTGGTTTATCGATATCTGCTCCGTGTCAGCCTTGCCTTAGTACAGACAGCCATTGTACATGTCTTTACTGGTTACTGGTTGAAATGGCACTGAAATAAAATTTTGACATTTCGCTAGACTACCTACCCCGAAAAATTGTTGTCTTTTTTATGAGATATTACTTGCCTTCGTAGCTATCGTAGAACCTCAGATTTTTCGACAGGAATGAGCCCAAGTCTAGGACAACAGAATACATACAAATAGACCCTGTTATAAGTTTGCATGTAAGCTTCCCTTTCCTAGCAAGGCACAACCTTAAGGATTTACAGAATTTAGAATTTACATGCAACGGTAGTATTTATATATTATCGGAGATTATTTTCATTAGCTCCCAGTTACAAGGTTTAGGCATTTGAAAACTAGTGCGTTGTAATAAAGTCCCAGGATGATGTTTAAATACTAATCTTTCAATACACACTTTGACATAATATACTTTGCTGTATTCTGATGGTAGGCATGATACTTGATATTCATAACAGGAAACAAAATACCCATTGAGTATTCCCGATTACTAATGATCACAGATTCTGTTTATACAAATGTAAGGAACTAAATTAGTAAATTACTCATTGACTTAAAGGAATCCATAGCAAAGTGGTTTATAGGCCAATTTATTCAATTCTCACAGTCCGATTTATAGACAGTAGCCTTTTAATCAGTTAATCCTCCCTAACGAATCGAATGAGTTATAATTACTTACTTCACTTATAGTACCTAAATGTAGTTTTCTAGTGCACTCATATACAATGCCCATAATGTAAAGCATGTGGTTCAGCAATTGTTACATTTTTGTTACTCGTGTTTATGTTTAGCTGAACTTCCTCTTCTCAGTACCTATCTACGATGAAATTAGTACCAGACTTGGTAATAAAACTGTCCGTGGTACTCTTCTTCAGTTTCATTGATTTTATTCCCAAGCTACCTGTGTTACTTAGATATACTTAGATATATAGTTTATGAGGTAGAATCTATAAAATGTATCGCAGTAAAATACATTAATTTATTATTAGCGCACTAAGCATGAGCATCAAAGGTTAGAGCAGAGGCAAGCAAGGCACCTCGTAATTAATAGTAATAGATAGTTGTGAGAGGCTCACCTTACATGTAATTAAATATTAATAGTATAGTACATTTACATTTGATTGCAATTATTATATAGCTTTGTTTATCCTTGTTTCTTGGCAATTTGACTAGATTGTTCCTGCTTTACAACATTAAAGTATGTAGGAATGAATGCCCATTTGTTTAACGCAAGAGGTAAATAGTGTACAGAGTCGTGTAAAGTAAATGAGAGAGTACATCAACATTTATGGGCTAAAGAAACCTGTTGTATCTCAGCAGAAGACATTCAACATTGGCCACAATGATGTACATGAACATGGAATTAATACAGTTAATCTACATGACATGATCTCTGCATAGCTCTGCTATTGGGGTCCTTGGCTAAATTACAGCATTCCCCTCCTGCTAATGTACTTATTTTAATGCTCTTAAGAAGACAATACGCAGATCGGATAGTCTTCATAGACACACTTCATACTGTTTCTATGTTATTGAGATTCGTTGTGTACCCCTACATTCAAGTCTTTATTTATTTGATTTGGTAATAGAATTTTATAAAATGCTTCGACATGCATTGTGTGTGTGGCTATCGTCTTATGTAGGTATGAATGTGCTTCATCGTCATCAAGATACACTCAGAAACGTCTGTAATGTAATGCATTTAAGACAAGTTTAGCGAGTTAGTATACAAAAAGAGTTGTGTATCAGGAGTGAACGATTACCGTAAACGATGCGAGCGAGTATATAATACAAAAATAATCTATCTAAACATTAATAGCAGCATTATGCACTGACAACAAACGAGTGCTATTTATGTGGGTGAGTCTGAGTATTGTTGAGGCACTGTTGTAGTCCAAGCTGCAGATTTACAGTACCGAGGCTCTGGTAGGTTTGCACAGAAGAGAGTGAATTAAATGTCCGTACGGGATGCACAGAAATAGGAAAAATGCCTCCGTGCATGGAGTAATGTATTTGCTGATTGTCAGTCTTAGAGTCGAATAAATGTGAGTTGAGTGCGAGTGAGTGGGTTGAGTGTGGGACTTTTGGTGGAAGAATTCCCTCTCTAGTTACCTGACCATAATCAGATCAATTATGATTATCTGGTTCCCATGCATGTCTACACCATTTTATTTGCGAGCGTATTTACTTACCTATATTACCCCAATTACTCATGAAATTGAAATTGTTACACTAGAACAAATGACGAACATATCTCACTGCATTAATATTGTTTTCTTAGTAAACATTTCTACTAGCAATCGTCCATTCCGTATACTTATGATTACCATTATGCATGCATGCACAGATAGGTATGGAGTGGGCATGGAGTAGGTAGATAGACATAGGTATGTATGTTTACATTTAGTTCACTATCAACAATTGCATGAATAGCTAATGGCAATACAATTGGATTTTATGAGACAAGAGTTCAACTCATCACTAATAGCAAATGCGTTATTAGGTACAGCTATACACAATGAATGATAAACCAAAGGAATCAAACAGAACAATTTCATGTCTCCGTTTCTTGTAAGTACTACATTATTATGATGCGATGGGATTTGTTGATGAGCTAATGCCTACTTCCTTTTCCTATCTCACAGCACAATGTGCTGCACCATTAGTAAACCTTTGGGCTCCTCCACAACATAATACATGCAAAGTACATGCTGTAATAATGTGTGCATTCACTACATATTTATTATATAGTGGCAGGTATTTGTAAAACAATCCATACTGAGTAGATAGTGCGAGACAGTTATCGTTTTATAGCTACAGTTTTCCTTGGCTATTAAATGTGGCGTATGAATGACTTAATTATAAATTACGGTTATCTCCGTCCATAAGTTGGGTCGTTACATGTAATTATGTAAAACTCATGAAAGGCTAATAAAGTTTAATTTGTTTGATTAAGTGTCAGCGTTGACATACTAACAATGAGTAAATGACTAATTGTTTCTGGGATTGCATTGTGTTTGCAGGAAGCCAGAGAGACGATGAGGATGAGGAGAGCACGAGGAGCGAGGGCGGAACTCTCATCGGAAGACACCACGACCACCACCACTCGGGCATCGTCATACCCGTGATCCAACAATCACTCTAGTGTCAATAAAAAACAAAGAAAGGCCCGGACGGCTTTCACAGACCATCAGCTACAAACCTTAGAAAAGTCCTTTGAGCGACAAAAGTATCTTTCTGTTCAAGATAGGTCCGTCTACTTTTCTTTATAATTTTTGGCCATCCCTCTCTTCCTTCTGTCACATTTAATATATATTTATTATGTAACAACTAAAGGAACAAAAAATCTATAGAAACGTTCATTGGATTGGAAATCAGACTTATAGATCCAAAATTGTTCATTTTTCTAATTCATTTAAATCCAAATCTCATCATTTCGTCAATTACTGAATCCGAAACCATTCATTTACAGTACATCTGTAATTCACATCTTAAAATATCCCTATCAGTATTTCCTGCGCTAGATACTTAAATCCAAATCTCATCATTTCGTCAATTACTGAATCCGAAACCATTCATTTACAGTACATCTGTAATTCACATCTTAAAATATCCCTATCAGTATTTCCTACGCTAGAAATTCTGAAAAATCACTCGTGGATTTAAGTGAACTCGGTAAATAAAAGATTTGGATTTAAGTGAATTTGGAAATAAGGATATAGACTTAAATGAACAGGTTCGGATTGAAGTGATTTGGGGTCTAAGGTGTCGCTTATTTACTTACATAGATATTCATTCATTCTATATTCATTCTATCTATCTCGTTTTACCCCATTCATTGAGATTCGCGTCTGTCCTAATGCAACGGCAAGGTATGGTACACTCGTATACACTACTTGATACGTGTACAGATAATAATAATGTGTATACCGCATGTAGAACAGGGAAGAATTTTCAAAGTTCCTTAGTTCGTGTAGCCTCAACCAGATACACTGTAATTGTCAAAAACTATAAAGTCAGTGTACATTAGTTTAAGCACAAGTTTATTGCACTTTTCTTGTTTGTTCATCAGCAGGGCATAAAATCATTCATTACTCAATAATTCTTTCTGGTACATGTCACTATGATTTACATCAACCATTCTGCTATACATTAATGCATTGCGAGTAGGCTGAGTATGCAATCGAGCTGACTTAGTCAATAATCATATAAGTACACATAGTTACTGCAATATTAAAATGTTGAAGGTGCATTTAGTAGTATAAGAAAGTTATTAGATGCAGATGACAATATATTTGTGTGTCGATGGGTAGTCGCATTTACATTGGCATGTCGATGGTATTTGTGATAGGAGTATTTGATAGATTTGGTGAGTGTGGGGAAATATGGTTAGGAGTAATAGTTTTTGGCTGTGAACTACATGCGCACTTTCAGTTTCGTAAGAAGGCATTTAGGGATAGGGATTACACGAATGTGTAATTGAAGGGTTGAGAGGAAACGATTAAAGTACGATAAAGCAGAGCGTATATTTTGTGTAAGCTGTTCAGCGATAGATATAAGGAGCCAGGCACCTTTCCTTCCCTATCTCTACAATATCTACACTTAGCTATAAACTCACCAACAGTCGAGAGCAGTGGTTACAGATTAATAATGATATGGATCACCACGTTGCTCGCTCCTCTACCACCTCCGTTCTATAACATATTTCATACATATCCCTAATACATATCCCTAACACTTACCCCTAATATATATCCCTAATCTATACTAATATACTATTCTGTAGTGCTTGGTGAGTAGTATAATACTATTGTACGAATAGGCACGTAGTTCAGTATACTTCTGTTTGCATTTATATACTATTTGTGCCTATCTATGAATATCTTCTGTCCTTTTACAAGCCTTGACTACTCTTTTACAGTCCATGCAGTTAATAAACAAGGACCACTTATGTGGAGCAAGAAATTTATATATTATTTGTGCCTATCTATGAATATCTTCTGTCCTTTTACAAGCCTTGACTACTCTTTTACAGTCCATGCAGTTAATAAACAAGGACCACTTATGTGGAGCAAGAAAGCTAAGCAGGCCGTAGTAAAACAAATAGGAACATAATGACATGATGTGAGTACATAAATATCATAGCTGTAAATACCAACAGAATGTTTGCATGATTTTGTGGAGAAAGAGATAGAGAGGATCGAGTGTAGGGAGGAGGATGGATGGATGGCATTGCATGTGAAGAACAGATTTACTGTCTCTCAATTAAGGGAAGTGGAGAGATACTTGCAGTGAGTGAGTGAGGTCCCATGTGAATCCAATCTCGTCCTCCAACTCTGCTTTCATTTCACTCTTTTATTTGTCGACGACACGACCATGTGATACCATGTCATGTCACAGATAAATATTCCCGACAATTAGACGCTAATTGCTCAACAAACTCACGGTAGGTACACAAACCATTATTTGCGTGGCTAAGAATCAGACCACCAATTCTTAGGCTAAAGGGCAATTGTTCCCAAGACTCTTGTACCCTAATTAGTCGAAAGTTACAAGATAAAACGTATTTAAATTGCAACCTTTGATTTATCACATGCAATGCTCTTATTGTTAAATGATTTCGTGACATGTCCTCCTGTTCTCCCTCATAGAATGTTGATAATGAAAACTTGTTGACTCCTAATTGTAAATAAATGTCTTTGTGATTGTTTTCTAGGATGGAGCTGGCCGCAAAATTGAATTTAACAGATACACAAGTCAAAACGTGGTATCAAAATAGAAGGTACGACAAAATCATTATTTTTATCCCTAATAGTACAAGCATCAAGTATATACTTATTACATAACTCTGCAGAAAAGCTTCTGTTACTGCTTCACTCTGATCTAGTTCACAACTTTCCCTATTTCCACCTTTTCTTCAGAATGCTTTTTAAACTTCGATGATATAATTGGGAGGGATCAGCACACGTTTCTGATTCTAAATGTCACGTAGATTGCAAGTGCTACTACGCAATTACAGAAAGTAAGAACTGCAAAGAAGATGCCCGATAACTGTTTGAACTAAAAGCTATTTAAATACGCATTAGGAAACTGAAGAAGAGTGAGATTGATCATGCACTTGGTCAATTAGACCTATAATATTAATTTAATGACTGGCAATGTTTAGCTCTGCTGGAGAGAGTAGCTTTGGCTATCCAACGAAGAGAGAGATGATCGTCTCGAGTCGAGTGTGGCTCTATGTGATGTGGGTAGTCACTGATAATAGTGTAGGCTGTAATGAGAATTTCGGAGTGTGCGTGTAGTAAAAGCATTCCTGTGAGTGTGGTGGTTGCTGCTGTGTGTGCACTAATAAGCAATATCTAATGGAGGGAACATTCGGACATGCATGTCTTAGAGCAGCAGGTAGAATGGCACAATTATAAGTAGTAATGATAATAATAATAAGTGTACACTAATTGTTCGTCTTATCTCAGTGTCCAACGTTTCCATTAATTAGTCATTGTGGTGATTCAGGTGTATTCCGAGCCGACTGACTTGATTTGCTTGTCAACTTGTCATACACTTTCTCACTCGTATATATAAACGTATTCTAATTTCTGCGAGAGAGAATATGCGGAGGTCACGTAATGGCAAAATGTCGATGTAATGAATCCTATCCTGTCCATGCACTCTTAATGGACTACGTTTCCGAATGACGACTTCACCTGCTCCACTTACTACTTAATATGCATGCGTTCTGTGTAGAACAATTATTCATGCACTGTACATGGCAAATAAATATATTATTATTGTGTATGTACATGGAATGGAGCACTAATAGTCCCGCTGGACGAGCAAAGAAAGACGTTACGTGGAGTAGTTAAGTTGGAGTTAATTGCGACGGCGTCTCGCGGCATGAGCCTTTGAATTAACTTTGTAAATGGATTTTCTTTATTGGACACATTAGTTTTCCTTTATTATTCTGGAATGGCATGGTAAATTAAGTAATGTTGTGAGTGTAGCAGTGTGCTCAAGTAAGTGAGAGAGAAACAAACAGGCTAAACTATTAATATGCGATTCCAGCATAAAACTATTTATTTCATACATCGAGCTATTAAAAGATCGAGTAGCCCAAACAGAATTGTTGCTGACCAAACAGTCTCAGTAGCACTGGTGTGCAGGCAGAGAGTGTAGAGGCAGTCGGAGTGTTTAGTCAGGTGCGGCAGAATTATTTTAGCGTGAGCGAGAGAGATGAGATCAGAAGTGGAGAAAGAGTCGGAAAGGGAGACAGTGGGATTGCATGACGGAGAGAAATAGTTTGCTTAATTAACCCATTAGGAGCGTGTAGTCGCTAATGTGGTATTTTAGCGTGAGTGAGAGAGATGAGATCAGAAGTGGAGAAAGAGTCGGAAAGGGAGACAGTGGGATTGCATGACGGAGAGAAATAGTTTGCTTAATTAACCCATTAGGAGCGTGTAGTCGCTAATGTGGAAAGTCGTGTAGGACTCGCATGGGGTAATTAGTCGGTCACCTTTTCGATTGCCCTTTAGCTAATAATCATTAAATGGCATGTCTTTTTTCACTTAGTCTCAGTTACACTGGACTTGACTGGATTGAGGAGAACCGAACACCGCATACACACACATACATACAATCATACACCGACCGACCTCCCTCCCCCTCCTCTCAGTCATATACGCGAATTGGTTGTTGGATGCACAGAGTACATTAGCAACACACATTAGTACTTTCATTAAATTGCATTATACTCACATTACTTTGTACTACATTCGTTAACACCACCGAGCAACAATCCGAAATGGCTCTCTACATTCAGCGATTCAACTTATCTCATGAACACTCAATTGCTTCCGACATTAAAATTTCGTTTAGTGCTCCCGAAACCTCAATCTCCTTTATAGCTGTTGTGCGGTGGTGGCAGTGGCGAGATATCTGACTCACCCACTCACACTCTGAACTCTGAGCACACCAGACTAAGTACTCCTTGCTAAACTCTTTTATGCTAACGTAGTTGAACAGTGTTACACAGTACACAACGGGTTAACTATGCACTAATCTTTCCACACGAGCGGTACCATTTGCTTTCTTCTAAAACTTTTAGCCTCACTTTGCCGTATCTTAATGTCTATCTGATGTCCCCATGCAATGATGTATTTCTCGGTGGTGCCAAAGACAGAAATCGGTGCTTAGTGCACCACTCTGCTATACTCTGCTTGTATGTACATGAAGGGCTAATTGTGCACTAACGTTGAGTGTGCATGGATGGCTCATGACTTTCTCCTTGAATTTCTTTAGAACGAAATGGAAGCGACAGACTGCCGTGGGTTTGGAATTACTCGCCGAGGCGGGTAATTACGCAGCTCTACAGCGAATCTACTCGGCCGCACCAACTCCCCCGCCATTTTCCCCATGGGCCACTTTCGACGCTGCAGCGCGACAAGCCGCGGCTGCTGCCATCCCTAAACCTATGCCGTACAGGTATGAACACCAATGGTGCGTTACTTTCTACCTCTTAATTGCCACTTTTCTAACTATTTTTACCATGCCCGCTGACTGACACTTGCTCAAACCTCCGATTGGTCAATCTTATCTTTAGATTTTGCTAGTTTGTTTATTAAATTCTAACGTTTGTAGTTTCAGATCATTTTATGTTTTAACTAAATTAACTTTATACGTAGAGTATACCGATACCTATATTATCATAGCGAAACTAAGCTGTTAACTACTTATCTCTAAGCTATATATTATAAGCTATATCTCTAATATAGCTTATCTCTACTTAATATCTCTAATATAGCTTATCTCTACTTCATATCTCTAATATAGCAAATAGAAATATAGCGAGAGTTTTCTCCAGCAAGTTCAATAATTTGACTAAGGAAAATTCAATTATGCCCATGCAGTTACAAACTATCTCAGTATAAGCAAATAACGAAATCGTCTTAATGCACAAATACAAGTATTCTGTTAATTTATTTTCAAACCCGGTATAGCATTGACTTTTCTAATGGAAAGTGAATCCATTCATGGGTTCCTCAACAACAAAAGAATCTTTAGTGCGTACAGATGTAGGTAGCAGTTTTGTAGGCATGAAGTCATAAGATTTTAATTGATGAAGACGTTGATTGAGAAAAGTGTTGGAGGGAGAAAGAGAGGATGAGCGAGCTAAGAGTTTGTTTTGGTTGTTTGTGAGCAGGTTATACCCGAGTCCGTTTCCGTCACCGGCCGTAGCGATGGCGGCTGCGTTGGCAGCTCAGCAACCGATTTTACCCGCATCCACCTCACTCCAGAGTCTGTCTGCGTTCTACAACCACGGCGGGAGGGACCACCCCGCCAACAGCAGTAGCCCCACCAACAGTCACTCTCCAAACAACGACGACCCGGACGACAACCCCTGAGGCGCTTTCCCGCCGCACCCTCCGATTTCCGATGTGAGGTAGATGGGATGCCCGGCACATGCTGTCTGCAGATAGTCGACAGTGTGACAACCGACTGGACTTGCCCCGCCCTCTCCCTCCCGGCCATTGACCACATCTGGAGGTTGGTGGCGGGTGGGCCCGGAGGTCGGGGTTCCCTCCGGGTGACTCTTATATTGTACAACTAGAAGTTGGTGGGGAATGTACAGATAATATAAGTAATACTGATGACTAATTGTAAGTATGTATATAAGTTTACAAATGTAATTCTAAGTATCTCTACTGTCATCGACTGTATGTAGGCATAGGCACTACTCTTTTGTCTTGATTTGTGCCATTCGCGTCTAACTCGTAAATCACTACATGAACAAACATACCACAAACATAGAAACATGCATAACAGAAGAAGCCGGGTCGACCTAATCTTATCGGGCAGATGTATGGTCTCAAAGGGCATTCGTATATGCGTGTGTGCCTAGGATGTTGGGTATCACACACACAACCATACCTACTATACTACATACCAAACATACCATACCATATTATTATTATTATTACGTATTAGTTATTATTATACGATACCAACCGTCAATATTATAATTATGATATCATAGCTTCTACTCTTAGGCAGACAATCTTGGAATAAAAACTCATTCATATGCCTACACCACATATACAGCTTCGTGTCCTATTATTTATCCCATTAACACTCATACTAATATCATCACCAAAGAGTTCAATTCACTGTTCTTTGCCATTTAGGAAGTAGCCCAAGAATCCATCCTTATACTACTGTGGGCGTGTAATATTATTCTTATTTAAGTATCAGCAGAAGCGATGCGGCTACAAAATTTTCAAGTTCGCCCATTCCTTTCTGAGTGCGTAGCAAATAATTAACTGTCCCAATTTCCCATTGTCCTTTTCGTGAAAGGGAATTCGTGAGACAACAAAACAAGGTTTCCATTTCCAGAGGAATTAAATGGAGTCCACTAACTGACAGAGCATGGGATTCGATATTAGAGAGAGCAGAGTGATGTGGCGGTGAGATGAATGCCATGATTCTGTTTGAAAGATATGATGACCCCCTGATGGGGAGTCAATTTCTTGCTGACAGAGTCCACCACAAAAGAAAAAAGAGCCATTGGCCAAACTGGAAATGCTCTCATTGTCTTACACTTGTTTTCGTGGATGAACTTGAATTGTTTCTGCTGAGATACTTAACTACTTATTACAGACTCTGGCGTATTTATTGCTATTCCTTCTTATCTGTCTCACACTGCCTCATCCTGCTTATGCCGTAGTAGATCTTACAAAATGCAAGTTCCAACAATGATGCCATTAGCGTAGTGCAAGGGCATGTGGGCACAGAGAAAAAGGCGAGTAGGTGAGTTGAAAAGAATATTTGAAATCCGTGAAGGGCTAGTAACAAAACAAATGTCAATCAATACCCCAATCTATATTGTTTCTTTCTAATTCCTGCAATTCGAGGATTCAGTAATTTCATTCGGAGGGAAACCTCTGTAGGTCTGTAGGTATAGGTATTACAAAAATAGGAAGAAAAAGAAACAGTTTTGTATTTTACCGAAACGGAACTCACGGGGTGATAGCAGTGGACCTCTGCATTTTCTATTAATGATTTCCGTCTGTTGGGTTGATTACATGTAGATAAATAAGCAGTAGACTGTGTAAAGTGCAGTTGAGTAAGTTGAGTGGTAGGTGCATTTCTATGGGGTAGGCCCACTGACTCTCAGGCCAAGTCCTTCTTAGCCTTAACATAAAAATGAATGTGTAAACGCTGAAGATAGCAATTATTAGTACCCATGTAAAGTAGTATACCACGCTTTGCGGTCATTCCAAATATACCATATTTTTATAACAAGAAAGTTATTTAGTACAAACGTGTCCTCTGCCTTTAGTACACCCAAACTTTTCTTTTAATGTGTCTTTAAATAATAATTATGTCAACATATTAACTTTTATTCAAAAATGTCCTGAAATGGATTTTCACTAGCCTATGGAGACGGCCAAGTTGTTAGTTGCTCGGCCGGATGAAGCAGGTAGCCTATGACATGTATGGTATAGGATGTTAATGGTAGAAGAGACAATAATGCATTAAATGCAGGTAGGTTGTTGCATAGGATTTTAATAGATGATAATTACGGAACGAAATGAGGAGTTTTGTATGGCTATTCTTATTTTGATTCTGACGGAGGAGTTGAATTAGTTTTGTTTGAGCGCATTGTTTCGTCTGTCTCCTCCATCATCTGTTGTTGTGCCTGTCCCGTCTCTTTCTTAGAGATAAGTTTTGGGTTTAGCGGGTAGACTGTATAGGTATATGAGTATTGCAGTTCATTGTTGGACGAGTAGTGGCTGATTGGAATTGTGGTGCAAGTACGGTAAGTGTAAGTAAGTGGAAGTATCTGTGTAGGGAGTAGGGAGGGCCGTGCATTATGGAATGAAATGGATGGGTCTCTCATATTAGGAGGAAGAATGGGAATTTCTCACGCTTCACATCTTTCATAATGGCTCCCCAGTGTTAACAAATGAATTGTCCGTGTCAAAGGCCAATTCGCTACTTACGGAGAGGCACGTAAGAAAAGAAGAAGCCTTTCTTATAGACTCTTAATTTCATGCTTCTTTATCTGTAATTGAACGCAGAGTCTCAACAGCGACTTTACCTTAACTTGACTTCACTTTACCCACCATTCTCTGTCTATGCAATATCTGTCGCTGCTCAAATACGCTCTTAGACGTATAAATCATAGTAATCTATATATGCGTATTTATTTCCTAGCTGAGTCGTATCTGTCTGTAGTTACTAGTTCCTCTAGTATAGTTTATAGTTTTGCCTATCCATTGTTGTAGACTACTGCTACTTCCCAAACTCTATTCTCTGCAATTGCAGTGT
>JABASH010003868.1:0-15384 GCA_019776445.1 Tomocerus maximus | reverse complement strand
ATGTATTTTTCAAATGTGTTTCTGATATTTACAAGGGAAATGGTTCCGTCACGGCGTTTTTTGTGCTTCCACATGCTATATTTATGAACAAATATGCAAACGGGTTTCTGATATGATGTGATATTATAAACTGTCGCAATGTTTTTGGGCGTTCTACATGAATCGTTTTGGATGCAATGTTTAAATGTGTTTCTGATATTTACACGGTGGGGTTGTCACGGCTATTTGTGTGCTTCCACATGCAACATTAATGAACAAATGTTCAAAGGTGTTTCTGATATAGTGTCCGGTTGGGGAATGTCACCATGTTTTAGGTGGTTCTACATGGAACGTTTCGGAAGTATTTTTCAAATGTGTTTCTGATATTTACAAGGGAAGTGGTTCCGTCACGGCGTTTTCCGTGCTTCCACATGCAACATTTATGGACAAATGTGTTTCTGATATGATGTCCCAATCTGTGCTGTCGCAATGTTTTTGGTCGTGGAATGGAATGGAACGGTGAGATGAGAATTTCTGTCGCAGTCATAGAAATCCTTGTAATTCTATGGTTTCAGCCTTTCATTCTCGTCTCACTGTCCACGTTTACAGTTCTGTTGCCGTTCTTTTTTTTATGACATTAGTTATAACTGGAGTTCTATCCATCGCAGAAAGTCGAGTGAGGTCAATTTGAAATCTCAGAAAGATTGTCTTAATGGCATAAGCAGGTTGAAGTAGGGTAGGAAGTTCTGATTAGGAGATATTTACTGTTATTTCTGAGAATTCCAAAATCTCAATGCATTATGAGTTAAAATGCCCTGCTCATCAATGCAGGTATAATACATATGCAGACCTGATTATAGTGAAGAAACTTGAGACAGCAGGGTTGCATTTTGTCCGGACAAAATTAGTTTTGTCCAGAATGAAATTAATTTTGTCCATGGAAGAAATTCATTTTGTCCGGACGAAATTAATTTTGTCCAGGAAGAAATTAGGAAGAAATTAATTGTTTCCAATTTATCCAGCACTCCTATTTCATCCACCGCAACCCTGCTTGAGACCGTTTTATCAATATATACAGCAGGAAAAGAGACCAGTGACGGAACCCATTGTGGCGCTATATGCCCTCTTAAGTTTTGAAATCGCTGTTGTTAACTTGGGAGACAAGTCGACTTAACATCGATTAAGTTAGAGTCTAAGAGAAATTATAGAGCAATGATGTTTTATTCCTTCAATTCCACATACAATTCTACATACAATTCTCAGATATAAATACAATGATCCCAAATTATAATTATCGAACACATACGAAATGCTTTTACTTTTGGACATCCGAATCTCCCTGATACGAAAGGAAAGAAGCTAAAGAAGGCACTTTGAGTTACTAAAGTATGAATCGAATGATGGAATAGTTTCGGTAATCAAACAACAATCGTCGAAATAAGTATGAATCGAGTCAAAAGTATAAGTCCGAAGGTTTCAAAATAAAATTAGACATAATATTATATCAAAATAATAATTAAATCTCCAAGAAAATTTCTAATGCAGCCGGAGAAATTGTAATGGTCTTGCATTCCCGACCTGAATACTTCTATAATTTCTAGTTAATGCATAACCACTATAATCACTGAGAACTCTAAAGCCATGTACATCTTCACTTGAAATCTTTATTGGTTTAGGAAAAACTATCCACTGTACTATCTCACTACACGGGGGAGTGGTTAAAGATCCTCGAAATTTGTAAAATTCGGCCCCATGTTTTGGCAGTACACTATTCAGGTCCAAAGGGAAATGGATTTCTGTCTGATCTGAAGATCTTTTCTTCGGCAGGTTAGTAAATACATTTTGTAACGGCTCGTAGTTTGGATTTGCTTGTGAGGCTTCAAATAGAATTCCAATCACCATTAGAGCAGATGGGTCTCCTTTGGAAGCACCTGCTTCCTCCAAACTCGCATATTTCGAGCGAAAATGCACCAAATGCATTTCTAAAGCAAACGTTTTTCCACCGACTGAATGTTCGGAACCAACATCATCATTTTCTCCCCAGTGAAAATGGGCTCGGTGAAATACATAACTATCTTTCGTAGAACCCTCCTCACCAACGGCGCCCGGGGACATAGCCATTTTTTTACTATTCTTTTTTTCAAGTTTCACGATCACTGTGTGACCATTATTGTTCAATAAAAATGTATTTCCCCGATAAGTATGCTTTTGAAATCGAAGACTATAATTTCCGCTGCGATGTTTTGTCGTTATAGTAGGTAATTCAATAGGAGATTGGTAAACTCCATTTTTACAATCTCCTGGCCAATATCTTTCATCTCTGCTACCCTCATTCCAACAATCAGTGTTTGGATAACAAAATTCTCTTAGGGAACTGTGATTATTACTCTCATGGATATCCAATTGTTTGGAGTTTCCGATGGCATTCAAAAGAATCACGATTACAATTTCCAGAGCTTTCAAATATAATCCTTTTACGCCCATATTTTTCCGTAAAAGTGGATCTATAAGACCAAACAATGCATTAGCACTAAAACCATTTACGAAATAAGTTAACAAATATTGACTATTCAACACATAGGAACCACAATAATGTTTTACCTATAGTTGATTTAGTTTTAATATGTAGCTGCTTTAATTAGTTAGATATTTATCTCTGTAAGGTGTATAAATCAATTCTTATAGGACTGTGCCACTGATCTGTATGATAAACTTGATGTGAAAACTTAATAAATATTTAAAACATCGAGAAATATAAATGTCAATAGTATGGTTGGCAGTGTCAAATTTTTGAGAACAATACGTCCAAAAACACAATAAATGGTTTGATTGGTTTACTAATAATAGCGTTAGTCGCTTAGTCGGCAATAAAATTAATCGTTATATGCATTGTTGTCGGAATTTTATTATTTTATTTATTCATTTATCGACAGTGATGAAAATGTATCCTTGAGAAAGTTTTATTAGAAACAATTAAATCTGCGACGATGAAATAACTCATCGACACCTTATTTTGGTAGATTTTATGGCAAATAATCAAATAATATTGTCATTCTATAGAAAACCCCACAAAGTCGACCTTTCACTCTCAAAACATCAATAATACTGAATATACAGAATATGTAGAAGTCTGTTAGATATAGATAACTAAATAAAATTAAATAATTGAAAGATATTAAAATAATATTATATACGATTATGTTGAATAAGTGCAATATTAATATTAAGTCAAATGGATTTGATTCCATAATGCCCCTGAAATAGTGAAAACAAAATAAATTACAATTTCGACCTTAAAATAAAATTATGAAAAACCAATTGAAATTAATTGAATATATTTCAATAATGTTCACTCATTCACTTCACAAACCACAAAAAGGTAAATGCAAAACACTGCAATAAATATTTTCGTATTGGTTGTAGTTGTGAAATATTTGACCTTTTAGCTATTTATCAACAAAATGATAAAAAAAAGTTTAGACGAATTTCAACAATTTTATTCCCAGTCTGTCGAAACGAAAATTCAAATAAGGTTTAATATTTGATACTAAATAAATAACGGCAATGAAAAGAGTTAAATGATAATTAACAAACGAACTTGAAGATGACGAGGGAAGATGGAGACGTAGAAGCAGAACTAAATCATATTGGAACCGATTTTAGCATAGAAATGATGAAATTCTCATTTGGAATGTTGAAGAATTGACCGACCATTTAATTAAAAACTTTTTGGTGGAAGAAATAAATTTTTCTGGCCAGGTTAGCAACTTTTTATGCCTTTGGCGGCCGGCGGTAGTACATTGCAATCCTTTGAGTTTTACCACTAATTGCTCCATGGTCAGCAAGATGAGAAAATGCGACAACGACGCCAGAAAGTAACGAGAAGACCAATTTAAACCAATTGGCATTTAATTTATTTTGGATGCTGAAAATAAAATAAATTTTGTCGTTTAAATTTCAAAATAGAATTTATCTTTTTACAATAAATAGAGTGGAGAAAATTATAGTATATGAATTATAGTTATTAAGTTTTTATTACCGTGAGTCTGAATTGATGGGATTGGGATGGGATTACGTGGATGTGCATGGAGCTGATTGAGGAAACGGAGGCGGAGGTTGGACTGTTTGACAAATGGACTGAAATGGAAGAAAAATTAAATTTCTAAATCGACTAAAAACTATTCTAAATCGACTAAAAACTATTCGAATTCGAACTAATTAATTAATTTAATACAATTTCTTCAACTCCTCAAACCCCTCCCTCCCAATCCCCCTCCCCATTTCTCCCTCCCACAAATAATAATTTGCTTTTCTGTCGACGGGGGTGGAGAGAATCGATAAATCTTCCCATTCAACTCTTCCGACTGCAATTCTCTTGATTTCTGTCTTAGTCAGCTCAATCAACTCTTTTGGTGTTAATCCATTTCGATAGTCAACAATGAGGTCGTCTGTCTTCAAGTGACTCAGCAATTCCTCAACTTTAGGATATAAGAATCCATGTAGAATGAGTTTGTCTACTGTCTTAACTCCACCAACAACAATTGTATCGGCATCAGTAATTTTGATATGGCTGACGCTTTTAGGGAGAAGATCCACGTTCACTTCTTTAATCCACATGAAGTGGATGTGGGTGATGTTGGCAGAGTACAAAGACGACAGCAAGGAACGATCGAAATATCTTACAAGTGTCAAGTAATTCAAGTTGGGCAAGTCAATTACTCCATTACAAACAAATTTTGTTCCATTTAAATGTAGTTTTTGAATTGTTTGTGGCAGACAGGAAATGTTGACAGAAGAATCCCAAATTTTAATTTCTTTGATTGTCATCTTCGTCTTCTCCACAAATGGAACAGAAGATAATTCCAATCTCCGGATAGTCCATTTGGATTCCTTCCAGTCCAACACTTGGACATTATTTAAGTAAAGTAATTCCAAAGAGACGTCTCCACTCAAATCGATCCACATCTCCGTATTATGATCATCACCCCAGAGAGTGAGCTGATTGATTTTGTCTAAGTCGATGAATTTGTTGACTATCACTTTCTCTAATTTATGTATTCCACGGATGAATGAAACACATTCTAATGCCAATTCCGTTGGAGAGAGTCGATCAAACGAATCCAAATCCACTGAACAGAAACCCAAGTGAATCTTCTTTGATTCTGTTCCCAATTCGATTGTAATTGTGGAATTTTCCTTCATCAGGAAATAATTGGATTGAATCAGGTCCGACTGGAGACTTCGAATCAAAATTCCAAATGACTCATCAGAATTGATGATCGCGAAGTGTTTCTTCCTCTTTAGAAGTTCTTGCATTCCGTTTCTGTTGTCAAGTCTCGAGTGAAGAACCAAAAGGTTACCATAAATCATATATATTGACACTTCCTCCTCCAATCTCAACATCCCCATATTTACATCATAATATCCTACTTCTTTCATGTCTTTTATTTCCAATTTCTCCAGGACGTCGACAGATTCTTCCAACTGATCATTCTTTGCCAAACAAATTGCGTGATTGAATCTGGATGTAATTGTCTGTAATTCTTCAGAGATTAATTTTGCTAATTGAACTGACTCCTCCTATCTTTCTTCTATAATCAATTTCTTTAATTGCTCTTGGTCCAGTAATTCTGATTTGACTTTTGGAAATTCTTTTTGAAGTTTGGTGTTGGCGTATTTGGTGAATGCAAGTAATTTGTAGTCGATGAATCCCTTACAGCCCAGAATCCTTCTCAACGTCTCCTCCTCCGTCTCTCTTCCGTTGTGACGAATTACTTGTTGCAGCAATCGATGGATACTTAGCAAATGGATTTCAACTTCTACCTTATCTTGTTTTTTAAAAAATTTGCTTAAAATTCCACCGTCTTCAATACTTTTCCGAACTTTTCCGGTCTTGGTTACCAAATCATATTTTTCCAGCAAGTGCATCGCTGCTTCCAATCTGTGTGTCTTATTAATATTCAAAACTTTCATTAAGAATGCCGATTGAACATCGTCTGGTCGAATGTATCCAAAAATCATCAAAATGTCATACACCAATTTTCCATTTTTCTGCTTTAAAATTAAATCCAGTGAAATTTTGATGTTTTTGTTGATCGTCTTTTCATAATCATCGAATTGCTTATCCATATTTCCTAAATCCTCAGAAGAAGTCTTGTCAATGTAATTCTGTAAATCAATTTTCCCATCGTTCGCGTTCAGTGCAGCCACAGCCAATTGAAGAGCCAACGGGAGATTTTCCATTAACCTGCCCAGTTCTTTGAGTTGTGAATCCGAATACTCAATTGAATCAACTAAAGTAGATTTTAAGAAGGCGAGAGATTCTTCGTCACTAAAAATGTCCAGTTCCAGGGCAGCTATTTTTCCGAATCCAATATTCTCGGTTCCCCATTCTCGACTCCGTGACGTGATGAGACAATAAAAGTTTTCTTTACGCTTAGGAAGAAAATTTATGATCCCGTCTTTTTCTTTGTAGTTCTCTGCGTTGTCGTAAATCCATAGGCATTTGAATTCAGTCAAATCGTCAAAAATCTTTGTTGCCATTTGCTTCAAATCCAACTTGCCCAAATGTTCAATTTTCAAATCCATGGCCAATCTTTCAAATGACTTGAGGAAACTGCCTTCCCCGCAGTCAATCCACAGGATGTGGTCATATTCTTTTTCATACTCATTAGCATACCATTTAGCGGTGAGAGTTTTTCCCATGCCGCCCATTCCTGAGTATTTCGACGCAGCAGCAGATTCACAAATCACGATTTGTCTTTTGTTTTCTGTTTTAGATATTATTTTATGCAATTCCTCTACTAAGGGTATATTTCCATTTTGATTTTTTCTACAATACAGAGAATCAATCAGTGTTTTTTTCTCAGGTCACCATTTTTCTTTTAATATGTTTGAATGTTTGAAATCTCTATTGCTCAGTGATGACGATGATGACAGTTCTTCAATCTGGTCTGCACAAGATTTGTTATTGGTTTTTCGGAGGATTTTTAGGAACTGTGACTTTTTGTCTTTTTCTTGTATTAGGTTAATCAATTTCACATTTTTTTGCTGTGGAGTCTTTTCAGCATTCTGTAATTTCAAAATCACTTGGATTACTTCCATTTCAAAGATAGATATTATTGATGGTTATAACTATAAAATCTTACAACTTCGTCGCTCTCATCTTGAGAAATTATGCCTTCCTGGGTAAGATGCACCAATATTTTCGCCAGATTAGTTACATTTTTTGCTAAAAACACAAGATGCTTTGTAAATTCGTCGGCCATCTTTGAGGTGTGTTCTTTTATGATCAAGTCTTAAATGGCTGTCGCACGAATAAATGCAATCAATTTGCCTTCATATATTTCACTACTTCGCTACAACTAAAATTAAACTGAACCAGAATTGTTGGGTGCAACTTGTTTATTTCTAGATTATAATTAAGTAAACAAAAGTCGATTTATGTAGGTATTTATGTAGTAAATATTAGAATTTTTTTAGTAATGAATGTATGAGACCAGAACGTTGACTTTGTTGCCAACAAAATGTATAAATAGAAATGAGTTATTAGCATTAACAATTTATTATTACATATTACAATTTATCCCCAACTATTGTTCTTGTACTCCTAATCTTTATTTTATATAACAAGTCTCTGATAACTTAGATATAGGCAATATTATTATAAGTATAGTGTAGTTGATATGTACTCTTGTTTCTATACAATGTGCAGTTTCAGTTATATATAACTATATTCCTTCAATAACATCCTTGTACTATACACATCCTCAACTCGCAATTAGTTCTTTAGTTTTAAATAATAACCACATAACAAGGCTATTATAATACCTAATCGAAAACAGAACTGAAATGCGAAATGGAAACAGGGTCTACTTATTACTTTGGTTCATGAAATGTTATTGACATAAAATGAAATAGTAAGTATGTATTTAGCGGTTAGACCAGTGACCAGACCGCAGTACAGCAAGAACTAATGTACAGATAATTATATACTTATACTACTTATATAGATAAGGTACAGTTCCGTTCATTTGCTTTTCACTGAACCGATCAGCAACAGAATTTTCAACTAAGCTGCGTTTTTTTTGTCAATAAACAGAATAAAAACCCCATTTTAGTTTAAATCGTATTTTTTATTTTTGACTAATCCGATTAAAAACCCAATTTTGCGTCAAAATTCCATTCTGATTCTTATAAAAACTTACCTTTGTGTCATATTCCTTTTTTGAGTATTGTAAAAACTATTAAAATGGCCCACTCTAGATTTCTGTTGGCAATTATACTCCACTTCCACTCGGTGGCAGATAAACGGGAGAACCCCAAAATGCCAACACCTTTTTGGCAACACCAGAATTATATATGGTTAGGTTAGGTTAGAATGGTGTGAATTAGTGTTGCCAAAAAGGTGTTGGCATCTAAGGGGTGAATCCAGATAAACACATGCCGTCCGACTTTACAGGACGCGAGAATCACCATCCGTGTGGGGAATGACAGCCTCTTGCATTAAGATAGCGTTTAACTTGTGTAGTTTAACTGAGGGTTTAAAACAGCCACCCAGAACAGTAATTACATCAATTTCGTCAAGACAAGATGAATTTTACTTTTGTCTTAATTATTTAACCCTCCTATGCATATGCCTTAGCAACATTTCACTCATTTACATAGCTTGTCCTTCAATTATAGTAAACCATGTCATGGATTGGCAAAAAAATTAGTATTTTTTTAAGAAATAATCATGAGTTCTCCAAAACTCGAATTCTACGAGATGGCGCACTAGTCGCCATGATAAAAGGCAAGCTTGCACCTACTTTACAACATTCCGCCATTACCCTGTTAGCTGGATATGCAATAATTTTCGAAATTTATTTCCAGTATAACTACAGTTCTACTAAAGCTACATTATCCGACAAGGATTCAAAAAAATGGTTTGCAACTTGGTTAGGGGTTTATCCATAGACAAAGCCTTGTTTAGAGAATATTAGAATTGAAGGCATTGGAGTGTGTGAGTGTTTGGTTTGTAAAATCATGTGAAACCATGTGATAGCCTCCAAAACACATAATCTCCGCCCATGCGGCATCCTTGGTATTTTCGTTGTATTTTTGTATGGCTCCCAACTCTCCCAACCAGCCAACAATAATCGCCGATAAGTAAATTCCTGACTTCAGAAAGATAATACGGATGGAGTGTATTAGACTGTTTCAAATTTATTCCTTCGTATGGGGTTTATCGATATCTGTTCCGTGTCAGCCGCACGCTGACAACCATTGCAGATGTCTTATTCTCAAATTTTTTTCGCTAGATAACAATAAATAATATCATTGGCTTTTTTACTTGGTTGGTATTACTACTTGTATTCGTAGCTATCGTAGAACTTGAGTTATTCGTCAGGAATGAGCCCAAGTCGAGGACAAGTGAGTGCATACAAATAGATCTGCATTGGAATTGATTTTTATGCAAGATTCCATTCCCCTGAAATGTACAGCAAAGCTTTAAAGAGTTGTCAGGCTGCCGTTCTACTTATTCAACAGGAATAATTCTGAGTTTCAGATTCGGTCCAGGTTTGGTCGGTATACGATTCCAGTTTTAAGAAAATTGATATCATTCGGTTAAACATTGTGGCCTGGGAGGATTCTGATGATTTGCAAATGCAACGCATCATTATAATAGTAAATAAAATTGTAATGCTTCTATTCAACCTGAACTGGAGTAGTAATGACTAGGGCGTTCATTCTATTAAGTTCAATAGACAGATGATGTAAATTTAGAGTAAAAAAGGTATAGGGTACCTATATATAATTTATATTGTAACTATGTACATAGAGGTCAGAGAAATTGGATAGGTGGCGCTGTTGAACTGTTGTACTCAGAGTTCCTTTTTAGCCGGCTAAAAAGAAATTCAACCAGCCAGCCGGCTAAAATGGCTAAAATGGCCAAAATGGCCGAAAATGGCCAAAAATACAGATGTCCTTGAAAACTCCTTGCTTTTCAGGCACATCAGTTTAAAAATCAAAGTTTGTTGATAAACGACTAATTTATGAGAAACGGCCAGCAAGTTTTTACAATTTGGCCGAAAATTAGCCAAATTTATGTAGTCAATAGTACTCTCAGAGCATAGGAAAAAAGAATATTAAGCTTTCATATTTATTATTTTTGACCATTTTGGCCATTTTGGCCACTGGCTAACAAATAATTCAACCAGCCGGCTTAGCCATTTTAGCCGGCTAAAATGGCTAGCTAGCCGGCCGGTCACCGAACACTGGTTGTACTAACTATATGGTAACTATATACACAGTTACGACACCTAATGGATTATTTTTCGATGCATAGAGGTAGGTGCCAATTGCATATATGTAAACCCCATTATGTAATACAAGGCGATAACCCAAATGGGGCGGTCCCTTAATGAAAATAGCGATGTGGACAGGCCCATGCAAAATTAATGTAGCCTGATTTGACTGAATATCAATTTTAGACGATAATTATTGATAACCAGAAGGTTAGGCCCCCAATACAGTGGGCTATATTGTAAGGGGTGCCAGTGCAGTGGGACCCCTGTGGGTCAGTACACACACAATACGAAGAATATCGCCAGCGTGCATCTAAACAGAGATGGGATCTCATGCTATGTATCTGTATGCATTTGTGTACCTATTTACTAACCTTAATTTGCCCATCTATAACGTGACATCCACCATACATTTAAAATTTTAGGTATATTAATAGAATAATATACCGTATTATTATTATGCGACATTCGGTGCGGTGTAAGGTGATAATAGATATACAATTATTAATCATAGTACGTAGGTACTTCCCTTAGTGCAAAGCATTCATGTTGATATGTTGATATTGATATGTTTAAGCGTTAAGCACAAGATAAAAATATTACGTACCTTTGTGTCATAATAAATTGTAATTCGCTGTGTAATCAGTTTTTGTAGACCTTTATTTTATAAAACCACAAACCCCCAAGCTTGTATATCAAGAATTTGCAAGAAGCTGCACAACGAGTAAACAGTAAAAAAAATTGCAGATAAAACTGGATATTCTGGCTTAACATTCGCAAAGATAGGGAAGATATTTTTTGCAGTACAAGGGCAAACCATTCTTCTTCATCTTCTTGGAGTCTACATCTTGGAGGATGCATTATTTGTTTTTTGTGTGTAGTTCTCTTGGGATGTTTTTGCTTTTTTATTTATGCACTACGATTTATGAAGCTGTTTATATTATACTGCAGATATAAGTAGTATATATGGTATTTAAAATAGGAAAATGAAACAATGAAGTTCAAGCAGAGGTTATTTTGACTTTGTTGTTGTTGATTTGTTCTCATTTGATTGCTGTCTTGTTTTTATGCATTTCTGCACAACTCATGCAGTCACGTAGTCACGTATGATTCTTTAAAACATACTATATTGCAATATGCAGGGTTCATGAACTAAATATGAATTTGGTCCTAATTAACATCTCCAAAATTTAGAATACCAATTCCTGTGACGATATGAAATTAATCAATGCATTCGAATTTCTGTAAGAAACTTATTCCTTTACTAACAATTGTTACAATAATAAACTTAGGAAAATAAATTATTTTCAAAGTTCAGAATGTTTGACTCCAATCCCGGGTTTCTTTACCATGGTCACTTACTTAAAATAAATTAAATACAGGCAGATCTTCTTTCTCACGGTTACATTTCTGGTTGTTGGGATGTTGTTTGAACGCGTCAACAAATTTAAATTGTTAAAATGTATATATACTAGGAGCAAACTCCTTAGAATTACCATTATAAACTTGTCCGCACTTTTATTTACAAAATTTCAATCTGCACCACCCTTCTTCACATTAACTCATTTCGGTAAGATATTCTTATTATCTTGGTTATTCATTTCTTAAAATACTTTCATATTCAATTCTTATTTTGTTAATTTCTTAAAAGTTATTAATTTTGTCATTCATTTATTGCATCATGTTACTAAATTTTGTTCTTCATTTCTAAAATCATATTCTTATTTGGTTATTCACTTCTTAAAAGATAATATACCATACCTTATACTTACATTTAGTATTTGTATAATACATATTTTCTAATAATATTTTATTTTATGGATTTGCAGAAAATGGCAATGACGACTCTCCTGCATATTATCACAGCAGCCATTACGGTTTTGGCTTTAATAAATTCTGAAGCTTCCGCTGTCGATACAATTAATCTGGGCACAGCTAAAAACTATGCGATTCTTGCAGAATCCACAGTAACCACAAGTGGAACAACAAGTGTCAAGGGAAATGTTGGAGTATCTCCTGCCGCATCTCCAACAATTACCGGGTTTGCTCTAACAGCGTCTTCTGATGGAACTTATTCAACATCCCCGATTGTTGAGGGAAAAGTTTACGCAGCTGATTATTCAGTGCCTACCCCGGCCACGTTAACGACTGTAAGTTCTAAAATATATATTTTAACTATATTCCCCATAAACAATTAAAATCATTGATGCCAACTCATACAATACAAAATCAACTCCAATAAATGTTTTTATTCCCGGTCTAATATAAATACAATATCATAATGTATTCCAAATTCAGATTTTTTTCATTTAATTGCTTAAAAATTTGTTTGCGAAGGCGAAAAATATTCTTTGTAAGTATTTTTATTAAATTTTGAATCATTACTGTTCTTCAGGCCGTAGCAGATATGGAAGCAGCTTACAACGAGGCTGTCTCCAGGAAAAACGCTGACTTTACCAATCATCAAGCTGGAGCTTTAAACGGAGTCACTTTAACTCAAGGACTTTATAAATGGACGACTCCATTGGGCGTCAGTGGAACGGTTACAGTTTCCGGAAGCTCTTCAGACATTTTCATTTTCCAAACCGATGGAACCACTACATTCGGTGGGGATACCAACATTGTGCTAACAGGAGGAGCTAAAGCTGAAAATGTCTTC
This sequence comes from Tomocerus maximus, assembly GCA_019776445.1. NCBI lineage: Eukaryota > Metazoa > Arthropoda > Collembola > Entomobryomorpha > Tomoceridae > Tomocerus > Tomocerus maximus. The sequence continues at coordinate 2,457 of JABASH010003868.1, read as the reverse complement.
TGGGTATCCGCAGGATCTGTTTCAGTTGGAGCAGGAGCCGCTACTAGAGGAATCATTTTAGGAAAAACTTCCATCATCTTTGCTGCAGGAGCAAAACTCATTAATGGGCGGGCTTTAGCACAAACTGCTGTCACCATGATCGGAAACACAGTTTCACAACCTTAGTGTAACACTGTCAATTAAATAGCAATATTATCGTGGAAAATAATTTGATTGTGATGTTACTAAATAAATAGCATTTCATATGCACACAATACAATAAAAACCAAAATTCTGTATGCTCGTAATTTTCTGTGCAAAAATGAATAAAATTCCCTGGTAGGATTTATTGAAACTAAAACACAATTTGCATGCAATTTAAGTACCTGGATAAAGTTTTCATTATCAACTCTTGAAAAAATGACAATCTTAATCTTTTGAAAAGTATAGGGGTTCGTATGGGCATTGTGAGAGTAGTCACTGCTAGATGAGGGAGAGTTATTTCAAATTTTTCAAAGTTGTCAAAACCTGTCTTCCGATTTCGACTCCAAACATTAATTTTGGCCTTAAGGTTCGATCGGAAATTCAAAATCCGATTTATGAGGAAACTTTGATAGCTATTGGTGAAGAATTGTGGGTTGTATTAGGTAGGAACGGTAGAAGGATTCTGCTAACGCATCGGTTTTCCTACTTCTCGCATTGCCCCACAAACAAGACTTAAATGATTTAAAAATAAATGTCCGTACTTGTTGATCCCAATAATTTTTGGCCCATAAAAATGGGAAACCAATAATGTTGTGGGTTAACTGCTAGACGAAAAGTGATTTATTTTCACGGACCAAAGGGAAAATAGATTGAGGTTATTTATTAATCTTTAATGTACAGAACCGTGTTCCGGAGTGACCTGATATTGTGATATTTCAAATAGCCGTATATAACGTTTTTATTTCCACATAGTGCAGAGCCAGAAATCTATCAATACAATCGAGCGAAGCCTAGAAGTTTTAAGTCACAAACACAATCACGCCCCGCCCGTCACCCGTCGAGACGGTATATTTCTGTGGATCCGATAAATAAAATATCATTAGATATTTATGATATTACGATCCAATAAATATCATAACATAACCAATTCACTCAAAAGCAAAATTACATTCTGTACTCAATCAGAGTCACAACAAGAGTTTATTATAATGTAGTAGTACAGGGTAATCAAGAGGTAACACTATTATTATTTCCAACAGCACCCGGCCCAAATTCACTTGGTAGGTATACAATGATCCCTTAATATATCACATAGTAGTACCCTTAATCCCATTTCAGCTTTGACTTGTAAGTAGCCTCAATCCAGGGGGGAATGTATTACGGGTTGTAAGTTAATTCTTCGAAAGTCGTTTGTTCGAATGGTGTTTTTAGGCCAAAATAACATAGAATACATTTTGATAGAATGCAAAAACAAATGTTCGAATACCGAATGCAGATTGGTAGAATACCATTCGAATGGTAAAGCAGAATGTTCGAATACCGATTGAAAAGTAGTGAAATGGAAATTATCAAAGCTTTGTTAATGTTTTGTGTTTCTGAGTGTAGGCAGGTCAACTATCCAACGCAGTAGCTTCGATTACTGCATAACATAAGTTACAAGGAAGGTTTGCATATGAAAGTCTCTCTAACAAAAGGCAGTCGAACATTTTGCATTGGGTATTCGAACATTTGTTTTTGCATTCGAACATTTTGCATTCGGTATTCGAACAAATTGTTTTTGCATTTTACCAAGCATTCGAACAAATGACTTTCGAAAAATTTGCCGCACACCGTATTACGGCCAATGGTCAAACGGGAATACTTTGTTTTTGATGAGGTAACTTTGGCACCTTATCGCGAAATAGGCTATAAAATTCCCTGAAAAATTAACGGCTCAATTACAAAAACCTTAAAATGCTCTCCCAGTGGGAAAGGCGTTTTTATAAATAAAAATTGGATTTCAACTTTAGTCATATTTTGACCTCTTAAAATCCATAAGTAGAGGTACCGTTTTTCAGATCTACTAACACTTAACCTGAGAGACCATGTAGGCGACGAAATATTTTAGCATACTATGAATACACTGTATAGATAATGTCAAAGGCATATGGTTTTAGTCGGTTCCAGAATTCACTCATAACCACCATTGGGGAAATCGAAGTGCACCTCTATGGCTATACCTTCTATCGATATATATGATTCCCAGTGGTGGTTCTGAGTGGAATTTTTAAAAACTACAGGCATACCTATTTATTGATACCTTTGAACGTAGACGTATGGACTTATTTTTATCAGTTTTTGGAAATTTCATAAAGTGTAACGCGGGGCTACGTTGGTCCACCTTTTGGGGCTGCTTTGGCACTATCCTAGACCAACGAAACCCCAGTGATGTTGATTTAGAATTTGCCCTGCCTCGATGTATTTATTGCGAGAGTGCAGTGTCATATCCTTCTA